>WNYA01000570.1:6213-17965 GCA_019512145.1 Engystomops pustulosus
ACGCGTGGCTCTGTTATTATATCTATACAATACGCGTGGCTCTGTTATTATATCTATGCAGTAGGCTTGGCTCTGTTATTGTATCTATATAGAAGTTTGGCTCTGTTACTATATCAGTCCAATAGGCTTGGCTCTGTTACTATATCTATATAGTAGGTTTGACTGCATAACTTTATCTATACATTAGGTTTGGCTCTGTAATTATATCTATACAACATGTGTGGCTCTGTAATTATATCTATACAACATGTGTGGCTCTGTAATTATATCTATACAATATGTGTGGCTCTGTTACAATATCTATATATACAGTTTGATTCTGTGTGGATTTCTGCAGTGAATGGACCTAGGGCAGTTGAGAAGTATTGTGGCTCCAGCTGTGTGTTCAGAAGATGGTGAACTCCTGCGGACCTGAGCGGGGAAGCGACACCTGCAGGATATTGGGCACACAATCTTAGTGACTCACGGCACAGCCCATTATACACGGACAATGCACTTTCTGTGAACTCCGGTGACCGGGTAAGTAAATGTGCCCCATAGAAACCACAATCAGAATAAAGAAATTCTATCAATACATTTGATACTTTTTGATGCTTGAGTTGTCTTATTTCCTGGGGTGTAATCTGCTGAACGTCCAGTAGGGGTCAGCTCTGTGCTGTGTAATACTGTACACGGGTTGGGAAGTAAGGGTTCTCATTACGGAGACGCCAATCAGGACCGGTTCTAGACAAAGTGGGGCCCTGGGCAAAACTAAAAGTGGGGCCCCAAAATAAAACTATTTTATGACCAGTCACAGTCAGTAAGAGGCTCCTTTAGTATGGTAAAACAAATTGTAATAATTTTATAGGAGATAGATAGATGATAGGGAGATTGATGAGCAGCACGGTGGCTCAGTGGTCAGCACTACAGCCTTGCAGCGCTGGTCAACATCTGCAAAGAGTTTGTATGTTCTCTCTGTGTTTGTGTGTGTTTCCTCCGGGTCCTCCGGTTTCCTCCCACACTCCAAAAAATGACTGGTAGGTTGATTAGATTGTGAGCCCCATTGGGGACAGGGACTGATTTGGCAAGCTCTGTGCAGCGCTGCGTAATCTGTGTGCGCTATATTAATAAAGCAAGTATTAACTATAATTATTATAATAGAAGATAAATATGAAAGATGATAGAGATTTCTAGATGCAGAATATAAAGTAGATGAAATATACAGGAGATGGTATATACAGGAGATGGTATATACAGGAGATAGATATGAGAGATAAATACAGTAGAAGAGAGAGAAGATTGATTGAAAAATAGAGAAAAAGCACGATATATATATATATATATACAGGGGATAGATGATAAGCATCTTCCCCCGGGAAACCAAGGGGTATTAACCCTTTCACCGCCAGGCATTTCTGGATATTTTGTCGCGTTATTGACCAGAGCAATTTTTACAATTTTGACATTTACAAATTGCCCCACTTTCAAAATTGCATTAAAGAGTTTATAGACATAGGCGCCTTCATGCAATTATATAAAAAATACTTATAATTTGACTTTGATGGCAAAAACTGTGCATCTCCTAAATGAAATAGATGGACATGTGTAGAGTTCACAAATGTCCCACATTGATCTGTTCACATAAATAAATCCACATAATATCACTAAAACTGTAATGACAAGATATCTGCTTTTCAGCTAGAAATTTTAAGTAAGTCACAACCTGCAAAATATATCAATAAAACAGATTACAGTAAAGGCGACATAAAACTTATAGAATTTTGAAAGCAGACAACCAGGGGATGCATTTGGCAATTAACATTTGACCACCCTCATGTAACTTTGTGACAAACACAAATTATTAAACAAAAAGTGCACTGAAAATGCCTTGATACCGTACGTTTTTACATAAAACTCACATAGAAGTGGAGGTTTACGCACAAATAGCATACCTCCCAACATTTGTGAAAGGGAAAGAGGGACAAAATGGTGGCACGCGGCAATCCCCCTAAGCCACACCCCCAATCACTCCCTGGATACGCCCCAAATTTTAGCCATATTATAATAATAAAAATCATCTCAATTAAAAAAAAAAAAAAAATTCTCCTCTATGGAATTTGAACCCAGATCCTGCAGTGTCCATGTACAATAATGTCACAGTGCCCCAACCCACTGAGCTATAGCCTCTGTGATTATCCAGGTGTAGAATTTTGGTAACTAAGAACTATGATTACTGTAACACTGTGACACAGATCTAATGCCTTGGTATATAGGGAGGGATCTTCTCAGAGTTTATTGTAATTATTCAGACTATTATTATTATTATTGAGATGATTATTATTATTTTTACTATTATTAATAATCGTCTCCATAATAATAAAAATAATAAAATTTATAATAATAGTCTCAATAATTACAATAATAACCTCTGAGAAGATCCCTCTCTATATATCAGTGCATTAAAGGGAACCTACCACCCCGATTCTACCTATAAAGGTAGAAGGGGTGGTAGGTGGATGGATGGGACGTGAGGATAGCCCTTTTTTGGGCTAATCCTCACGTCCCGGGTGTCTTTTAGAAAACTTTATTACATGTATATGCTAATTTTTTTTTATGCGGCTACTGGGGCGTGGAGTAGCCGGACATGAGGCTACTAGTCGCGGCTACTCCACGCCCCAGTAGCCGCGTTACTCCGCCTCCCAGGTAATCTTCGGCGCGCAGCTCCTGGCAGCTGCGCGCCCTCGACCGAGTCCCCTGCGTTCTGCACATGCGCAGAACGCAGGCTTTCGGCTTTCGGCTGCGGCTCCAGGGCCGGAACTACTGCGCATGCGCAGTAGCTGGGGGACTCGGACGAGGGCTCCTGGTAGCTGCGCGCCGAAGATTAAATGGTAGGCGGAGTAACGTGGCTACTGGGGCGTGGGTAGCCGCTACTAGTAGCCTCATGTCCGGCTACTCCACGCCCCATAGCCTCATAAAAAAAATTAGTATATACATGTATAAAGTTTTTCTAAAAGACACCCTGGACGTGAGGATTAGCCAAAAAAGGGCTATCCTCAGCTCCCATCCATCCACCCTACCACCCCTTTACCTTTAATAGGTAGAATCGGGGTGGTAGTGCCCTTTAAAGTAGTCGTTCCAGAGTACAGTGGCAGATAACACCTTCTAGTTACCAGAAATCCTCAGCTCTGTATCACTGGCTTATAGCTCAGTTGTAAGGCTCCTGTCTACAGTGTAGAGGGTCCCAAGTTCGAATCTCAGCCTGGGCAAAACTTTAATTAAATACAGAGCTTGTGTCTGGGGAAGCCCTGGATACCATATATGGACAGATGCTGATCTGAAGCTGATGACGTGGTCCCTGCTCTCTGCTAACCCGACACCTCTCTGAAAAGGATTCCCTACCCTGTAACTTTCCCGGCAAAAGGGACGGTTGGGAGCTATGCAAATAGGGATTTAAAAATAATAACACAAAGTGAGCAGATTTATATATAACACAATACACAACATCAGGAATTTACACTCCCAAAAATACTAAAACAAAAACCGTGACATATTTGGTTGCTATCCACACATTTCTATAAAGATATATAACGCACAAAATAAAAAGATCCTATTCCATCAAAATCGAATTTTTCCAGAAATCACCATGTAAACAAGAATAACTTTTAAATTCATACACACCACCACCTTCATGCAACTTTGCAGCAAATGGCAATAAAATGCAAACATCGCATGAAAATTCTAAATTTCCTCTAAAATATGTAGAAATCCAGAATACTTACCGTATATAAAGAAAATGTACTTTCCTAAAACAGTACTTTGGTAATCAACAACTAAACAGCAAAAATAAAGAATAAAACATTACAAGGGCTCAAAACAATCCTAGTATCCACGGACCAGGTTTTTTAGTCTATATTCTATTTTTAAAAGGCAGAAATGTGCACTTGGGCCCTATTAGTGCCATTTCTGCCTCTTTTTTAGCCCAGCCTGAGGTCTTAAAGAGTGTGTATATTTCAATGTATAGTATATTATTTTTATTTTTAACTGTTATACTTCAAGTTTTTGCACTTTTTACCTTTTAAGTGGATGAATATCCTGGGAATATTTGTGAAAAGTGAAAAATAAAAGATTTTTTTACTCATACATCTATGGGAAAATATGCAAAGTTTTCCAGGATGGGCTAAGGAAAACCCTGCCTCTTTTAGCTCCCTGTAAGGCAGCTCCCTTGACATCAAGCATGACCTACAAGAAGCCTTATCACATGATGCAGGATTATAGTTCCAGTATAGTTCCTTCTGGAATAGATATACTGGTTTGGTTTTAATCCTGCATCATGTGATAAGGCTTCTTGTAGGTCATGCTTGATGTCAAGGGAGCTGCCTTACAGGGAGCTAAAAGAGGTGTGGTTTTCCTTATCCCATCCAGGAGGCTGAGTGTATCTTTGCTGCCATCTAGTGGCCGGAGTTTCTGTACCTGCTGTTGTACATTGGAGCTCATTTACTGTTCGCCTTTTGCAGGGATTAATCGGCTTACACAGGTATTCAACTAGTGTCTACGCAATTGGATTTTGGCACAGCTGCGCTGCCTCCATGCGACAGAAATTAGGGGGCGGTGCCGTCGGACCATTTGACTGATTCGGACTGATCGCAGGATTTAACATTCAAACACTTACATGCACCAGGAAGAAGAAGGTGAACTCCGGGGACCTGAGCGGGGAAGCGACACATGCAGGATATCGGGATATCTTAGTGAATCGCGACAGAGGGCATTATACACGGACAATGCACTTTCAGGGAACTCCGGGGAAGGATACGTAAATTTGCCCCATTGTTCTTTTGTCTGGGGCTTATTCGCTCCTGAATAGGGGATTATATATGGTTGTGTACATCTATGCATTGGGTTCGCCTGATGTTTCTGGTATACGCTGAGTGTACACACTGACATATACTGTGAGCTGGAGGCGATAGATGCTTATGAGGAGTGGATAATAATAATAATTATATAGCACACACAGATCACGCAGCGCTGCACAGAACTTGCCACATAAGTCCCTGTCCCCAATGTTGCTCACAATCTAATCATCCTACCAGTATGTTTTGGAGTATGGGAGGAAACCGGAGGAAACCCACACAAACACGGAGAGAATGTACACCGTGCTGCAAGGCTGTAGAGCTAACCACTGAGCCACCGTGCTGCAAGGCTGTAGTGCTAACCATAGTACTACTACTCCTATCCTGTATATATATATTTGGACACAGCACAGTACTACTATTCCTGTGCTGTATATATGGGTACAGCACAGTACTACTACTCCTATCAGGTATATATGGGTACAGCGCAGTACTACTACTCCGATTCTGTATATAGGGACACAGCTCAGTACTACTACTCCTATCAGGTATATATGGGTACAGCGCAGTACTACTACTCCGATTCTGTATATAGGGACACAGCTCAGTACTACTACTCCTATTCTGTATATATGGGCACAGCACAGTACTACTACTCCTATCCTGTATATATGGGCACAGCACAGTACTACTACTCCTATCAGGTATATATGGGTACAGCTCAGTACTACTACTCCTATTCTGTATAAATGGAAACAGCACAGTACTACTACTCCTATCCTGTATATACGGACACAGCACAGTACTACTACTCCTATCCTGTATACATGGACACAGCACAGTACTACTACTCCTATCCTGTATACATGGACACAGCACAGTACTACTACTCCTATCCTGTATACATGGACACAGTCGTCAGTACTAACTACTCTCTATCCTGTATACTCTGGACCAGCACAGTATACATACTCCTAACCTGTATACAGGACACAGCACAGTACTACTACTCCATTCCTGTATACATGGGACACAGCACAGTACTACTACTCCTATCCGGTATACATGGACCACAGCACAGTACTACTACTCCTATCCTGTATACATGGACCACAGCACACAGTAGTACTATTTGCTATCCTGTATATATGACACGCACAGTACTACTATTTCTATCCTGTATATACTCCTATCTGTGCTGTAACTTTAATGAGGATATTCTGTAGAGTTTATGATAATATGACCTGATTGCAGATGCAGAGGAGCTGCAGTCAGAGACGTTTTCTGCGTCCCACTTTCTCCATGTAATCCCCACTATTGTTGTTTGGCAGATTCTGTGTCTGTTTTCAGTGTAGGGGGGGGGGGGGGGGTTCGTATCTAGTTTTTGCGCCATGAACGGATGTTGAGTACACAAGTATTTGTCTTCCCGTCATTGCCAACAACTCAGAGCCAGGGAAAACGGGGTTCATGGGATCCACCCTTATGCAATGACCACAATGCAGGAAGGTGCAAAATCTAAGAGAAATTGGTCATTGCTGACACTTGGGGGGACAGTACAGGGACACGCTGACCACTTGGGGGACAGTACAGGAACACGCTGACACTTGGGGGGACAGTACAGGAACACCTGACACTTGGGGAACAGGGACACACTGACACTTGAGGGACAGGACAGGGACATGCCGACACTTGGGGGACAGGAAGCGGACCCGCTGACACTGCTGGGGACAGGACGGACACTTGACCTTGGGGGACGGGACACGTTGACACTTGGGGGACGGACAGGGACACGCTGACACTTGGGGGGCAGGACAGGGACACGCTGACACTTGGGGGACAGGACAGGGGACACGTTGACACTTGGGGGGAAAGGGACACACGCTGACACTGGGGACGGACAGGATACGCTGATACTTGGGGGGGGACAGGACGGGACAAACGCGACACTTTGGGACAAAGGACAGGACAATGCCTACACTGGGGACAAGGACTTACGCGACACACTGACACTTGGTGACAGGACAGGGAGACGCTGACACTTGAGGACAGACACTCTGACACTTGGGGGACAGGGCGGGACATGCTGACACTTGGGGACAGGATGGAGACTGCTGACACTTGGGGACCAGGACAGGACCGCTGACACTTGGGGGACAGGACGGGCACAGGCTGACACTTGGGGAGAAAACAGGGACACGCTGACACTTGGGGGACAGAACGGGACAGCGCTGACACTTGGGGGACAGGACAGGGACTGCTGACACTTGGGGGACAGACGAGTGACTACATGCTGGACCACTTGGGGGACAGGACGGGACAGCTGACCTTGTGGGAAGACAGACAGCTTACACTTGGGGGCAGGACGGACACGCGTGACACTTGGGGGACAGGACAGGGACACGGCTGACACTTGGGAGGACAGAACAGGGACCAACGCTGACACTTGGGACAGGACAAGCTCATTGGGGGAAGGACTGGACACGCTGATCCTGGGGGGACATGACATGACACTCTGACACGTGGGCACAGGAGGGACCACTGACACTTGGGGACAGACAGGGAACCGCTGACACTTGGGGGACAGGAGAGGGACACTTGACACTTGGGGGACAGGACGTGGACCGCTGACACTTGGGGGACGGACAGGGACCACTGACACTTGGGGGACAGGATAGGGACACGTTGACACTTGGGGGACGGGACGGGGACACCTGACACTTAGGGACAGGACGGGGACACGCTGACACTAGGGGACAGCACAGGGACACGCTGACACGAGGGGGACAGACAGGGACACGCTAACACTTGGGGGACAGGACAAGGCACCCTAGACACTTGGGGGACAGGACACGGACGCCTGACACTTGGGGGATAGGACAGGGACGCGCTGACACTTGTGGGGATAGGCCAGGGACCATGAACACTTGGGGGACAGGACAGGGACACGTTGACACTTGGGGGGACAGGGACAACGCTGACACTTGGGGACAGACAGGGACACGCTGATACTTGGGGGACAGGACGGGACACGCTGACACTTGGGGACGGTACAGGGACATTCTGACACTGAGGACAGACTGGACACACTGACACTTGGGGGACAGGACAGGGAGACGCTTCACACTTGAGGACAGGGACACGCTGACACTTGGGGGACAGGACGGGGACTGCTGACACTTGGGGACAGATGGAGCAGCTGACACTGTGGGGGACAGGGACAGGGACCCGCTGACACTTGGGGGACGACGGAGACGGCTGACACTGGGGGACAGAACGGACACCTACACTTGGGGACAGGACAGGACACGCGACCTTGGGGGAAGACAGGACATGTGATACTTGGTGACAGGACAGGGACATGCTGACACTTGGGGGACGGACAGGGACATGCTGACACTTGGGGGACAGGGACAGGGACATGCTGACACTGGGGGACAGGACGGGACATGCTGACACTTGGGGACAGGACGGAGACAGGCTGACACTTGGGGGACAGGACAGGGACACGCTGACACTTGGGGGACAGGACAGGGACACGCTGACACTTGGGGGACAGGACAAGCTGACACTTGGGGGAGAGGACATGGACACGCTGATACTTGGGGGACAGGACAGGGACACGCTGACACTTGGGGGACAGGACGTGGACACACTGACACTTGGGGGACAGGAGAGGGACACGTTGACACTTGGGGGACAGGACGTGGACACGCTGACACTTGGGGGACAGGAGTCTTTTTAGGATTAACCAGTGAATCGGTCGCGCTGCTTGTGGTAAATATCTTAATAACAGACTTGCTGTTGTAGGAAATTGGCAATTATACTGATACAGATGAAGATTCTCAGTTAAACAACTTTATTACATCAAGGTTTTGGATCAGTAAAGAATATATATTAAATGGTACAACGGACAACGCGTTTCGGGGCAGAATTAGCCCGTTCTTCAGGTCAAAGAGACTCTGTAACATGTGAAATGATGAGTAGTACCTGGAGCCGCAGCTACAAGTCTTGTAAAGAGTAGATTATCACAGTAGTAAGAACTATACGTAATGTCCATGTCATGAATAAAGTAATCACATGCTTATTAAACCATTTTTTAGAAACACTCTCATCTATCGTGTTTCTAAAAAAATGGTTTATATAAGCATGATGATTACTTTTATTCATGACATGTACATACGTATAGTTTCTACTACGGGATAATCTACTCTTTACAATGACTTGTACTGCGGCTCCAGGTACTTACTCATCATTTCTACATGTACAGAGTCTTCTGGACCTGAGAATGGGCCTATTCTGCCCGAAACGCGTTGTCCGTTGTACCATTTATATATATATTCTTTTACTGTACCAAAAACCTTGATGTAATAAATGTTGTTTAACTGAGAATTTCATCTGTATACAGTATAATTGCCAATTTCTACAACAGCAAGTCTGTTATATAGATATTTACCAAAGCATCGCGACCGATCACTGGTTAATCCTAAAAAGACTCCTTCCATATATACCTGGCTTTATTGGCCCCGGCAACCAGAGGGACCAGCAGCATGTTTGTCAGACATACATGTCCTACAACTGTCTAGAACTTTTGTTTCATCTCAATTTTTTCCCTTACCACAACTCATACACAAGGAGCGCGTGTAACCCCCGAGAATACCTTGGGGGACAAGGACAGGGAACCGTGAACTGGGGACAGGAGGGGACAGTTTTTTACACTTTGGGGGACAGGACGGGGACACGCTGACACTTGGGTGACAGGACGGGGACAACGCTGACACTTGGGTGACAGGACAAGGGACAACTCTGACACTAGGGGGACAGCACAGGACACGCTGACACTAGGGGACAGGACATGGACAACGCTAAACACGTGGGGACAAGACAGGACCCCCTGACACTTGGGGGACAGACATGCAGGGACGCGCTGACACTTGGGGGATACGGCAGGACATGCTGACACTTTGTGACAGGACATGGACACGATGACACTTGGGGGACGGACAGGGACGCGCTGACACTTGGGGGAATAGGACAGGACCGCTGACACTTGGGGATAGGACTTGACCATGACACGTGGGGGACAGGAAGGGACAACGCTGACACTTGGGGGATAGGACAGGGGACCACGCTTGACACTTGGGGGGGGGGTACAGGACCAGGGACAACCTGACACTTGGGGGACAGGGCAAGGGAACACGCCGACACTTGGGGGGACCGGGCAGGGACAGAGCTGACACTTTGGGGGGGTACAGGACAGGGACAACTCTGACACTTGTGGGGGGGTTACAGGGACATGGACAAAGCGCTGACACTTGGGTACAGGACAGGACCCATTGTTTCTTCTCTTTTCATACTGGTTCGGGGACGGTCTTGTTACCCTGGGAGGACCCTTTCTAAATCTGTGGTTGTCACTCTGTTATCAATGTAGGTACATGTCCATCTATACGCCACATAGGGAGTTTTATTCCGTCTTCTGCCCATCCTTCACTTATACTTAGCACTTGCATTATTTCCCTCAGGCGCGCCGGCTGCTGGACGGGTCGTTGTCTTCGGACGCGAGGGTCGGGCTGGCGGGAGTCATTCCTGTCCCCCCCAGCTCCTTCACTCTGCATTTACTTGTCATTGCGCAGGAACCCACGGCAGATCATCCAGAGCCCGAGCAAGTAGTGGGGCGCTTGTGATAAAGCAACCCCCTCTTTCACTGCAAGGCTGATCCCAGTAAGTACAATCCCATCTTACCATTTTCCTTCCTGCTAACCTCCAATGTGCATGAGGTCGGAGTACTGAAATTTACCTGTAAGATCTGACTCACTGGAGTTATCTGTAGTCTGTTACCATGAGACAGCTTTGGTCTCCCTGAAGTTGTGCTTTGTTACACACACTTTAACTCATTATATTGTGGAGGAATCCAGTGCCCTCGATGAGCACATTCTTGTTTATAACCCGAAATTATCTCTCATCGCATACTGGCTCAGCTGAGTGGCTGTTGCAGTGTAATCAGTCTATGGCAATAAGAATGTACGTATGACAAAAAAGAAGAATCAGATAGCGAGGGGTCACCTGTAAAGAAGCATGCGTCGTGCCTAGACTTTTATTTATACTGTGACAACCACACCTTAGTGGTCACCTTCTCATCTCCCCCAAGACATGAAGCAACCAAGAGGAATGGACGGCGGGGCACGAAGAGTATTGGGAGCACAGGGTGGAGGGGTCAATTGGGAAGGACAGGAGGGGAGGTATTGGAGAAGCACAGGAGGAGTTATTGGGGATTACCGGAGAGGAGGTTTGGGAACACAGGGAGAGTTTATTGGGGAGCACAGGGAGGAGTTATTGGGAGTACAGGGTAGGAGTTATGGGGAGACAGGAGAGGAGGTTTTTTGGGAGCACAGGGGAGAGTATTGGAGCACAGGGGAAGAGTTATTGGGGAGTACAGGAGAGAGGTATTGTTGAGGCAAGGATGAGGTGTTGGGGACAAGGGGAGGAGTTATTGGGGGAGTCAGAGAGCAGAGGTGTGGGGAGCACAGGGGAGGATTTATTGGGGAGGCACAGGGCGGCTTTATGGGGAGCACCGGAGAGGGGTATTGATGAGTACAGTGAGGAGTTGTGGGGGAGCACGGAAGGAGTTGTGGTGGGAGCCAGGGGAGAGTTATTGGGGAGCACACAGGTAGGAGGTGGATTGGGGAGCACCGGGGAGGAGTTTACTTTGGGAGCACAGGGAGGCGTTAATTGTGGAGTACATGAGAGGAGGTATTGAGGAGTACAGAGAGGAGTTTGTGGGGGAGCCCATGGAGAGGATTTTGTTGGGAGCACGGAGAGGAGGTGTGGGGAAGTGGAGTCCATACGTGGAGCAAACGGGAGAGTAGGTTTAGGGAGCACAGGGAGGAGTTATTGGGTATCACAGGAGGGGAGGTAATTGGGGGATCACA
>WNYA01000570.1:18082-29297 GCA_019512145.1 Engystomops pustulosus
GCACAGTACTACTACTCCTATCCTGTATACATGGACACAGCACAGTAGTACTATTTCTATCCTGTATATATGGACACAGCACAGTACTACTATTTCTATCCTGTATATACTCCTATCTGTGCTGTATACTGTAATGATGGATATTCTGTAGAGTTTATGATAATATGACCTGATGTGCAGATGCAGAGGAGCTGCAGTCAGAGACGTTTTCTGCGTCCCACTTTCTCCATGTAATCCCCACTATTGTTGTTTGGCAGATTCTGTGTCTGTATTTCAGTGTAGCGGGGGGACGGGGGGGGGTCGTATCTAGTTTTGCTCCATGAACAGGATGTTGAGTAACACAAGTATTTGTCTTCCTGTCATTGCCAACAACTCAGGACCAGGGGAAAACGGGGTTCATGGGATCCACAACCTTATGCAATGACCAGCAATGCAGGAAGGTGCAAAATCTAAGAGAAATTGGTCATTGCTGACACTTGGGGGGACAGTACAGGGACACGCTGACACTTGGGGGACAGGACAGGGACACGCTGACACTTGGGGGGACAGGACAGGGACACGCTGACACTTGGGGTAGCAGGAAGGAAACATTTGGTCTTTCTTTCCTTACTGGTTCGGGACGGTCTTGTTAACCCTGGGTAGGACCCTTTCTTATATTCTGTGGTTGTCATCGTTATCAGATAGTAGGTACATGTCCATCTATACGCACACATAGGGAGGTTATTATTAGGCTTCTGCGCCACAGCTTATACTTAGCACTTGGCGATTATTTCCCTCAGGCGGCGGCTGCTGGACGGGTGTGTCTAGGCGCGGGGTCGGGCTGGGGGAGTCATTCTGTCCCCCGCCTCCTCACTTGCATTTACATGTCATTGGCAGGACCACGGCAGATACATCCAGATGCGAGCAGTGTGGGGCTCTTGTGATAAAAACCCCATTCTTTTACCGCAGGCTGATCCCAGATAAGTACACTCCCATCGACACATTTCCTGCTAAGCCTCCAATGTGCATGAGGTCGGGTACTGGAAATTACTGTAACGCTGACTCACTGGAGGTATCTGTAGTCTGTCCCCTGGAGGACAGCTTGGTTTCCCTGAAGTTGTGCTTGTTCCACACACTTTAACTCTTCTATTTGGGAAGGAATCCAGGTGCCTCGGATGAGCACTTCTTGTTTATAACAGACAGATCTCTCATCGCATACTGTCCACAGCTGAGTGGTGTTGCAGTGACCATCAGTCTTGGCAATAAGTGTCGTGTGACAAAAACAGAAGATGCAGATAGCGGGGTCACCTGTATAGAAGCATGCGTCGGCTTAGACTTTATTTATCCTGTGCAACCCACACCTGTAGTGCTTCTCATTCACCCAGACTGAAGAAACACCAAGAGGACGGACCGGGGCCCGATGGAGGTATTGGGGAGCACAGGGGGCGGGGGTATTGGGAAGCCGGCAGGAGGGGAGGTATGGAGAGCACAGGGGAGGAGTTATTGGGGAGTTCAGGCGAGAGAGGGTTTGGGAACACAGGGGTGGAGTGTATTGGGGAGCCGGGAGGAGTTATTGGGAGCACGGGGGGAGTTATGGGGAGTACAGGAGACGGAGGTTGTGGGAGCACAGGGGGGTTAGGGCAGCCAGGGGCAAGCGTATTGGGGAGTCCAGAGCAGGAGGTATTGTGAGAAGGGGGGTGTGGGGAGCACAGGGGAGGAGTTATGGGGGAGTAGAGACAGGAGAGGAGGTTTGGGGAGCACAGGGGAGGAGTTATTGGGGAGGCACAGGGGGAGCGTTTTGGGGAGCACGGAGAGGAGGTATTGGAGTCGTAGCGGAGTTGTGGGGGAGCAAGGAAGGAGTGTGGGGGAGCCAGGGGAGGAGTTTATTGGGGGCACCAGGGGAGTGGATTGGGGAGCACCGGGGGGAGTTCTTGGGGAGCACAGGGAGGCGTTATTGGGGAGTCAGAGAGGCTGGTATTGAGGAGTACAGGAGAGGAGTTGTGGGGGAGCCCAGGCGGGAGTGTAGTGTTGGGGGGCCAGGAGAGGAGTGTGGGGGAGTAGGACAGCTGAGCACGGGAGAGTAGGTGTTAGGGAGCACAGGGGAGGAGTTATTGGGTAGCACAGGAGGGGAGGTATTGGGGAGCACAGGAGGGGAGGTATTGGGGGAGCAACAGGGGAGGAGGTATTGGGGAGCACAGGGGAGGAGGTGTTGTGGAGCAAAAGGCTGGTATTGGGTGGGAGCACAAGGGAGGAGGTTATGGGGCAGCCACAAGGGAGGAGGTTTCGGGGCAGCCAGGAGAGAGGGCTTGTGTAGCCAGGCGAGGTCGGTGGGACGGGGGGAGGTCTGTGGGTCACAGGGGAGGACGGTCTTGGGAGCCACCAGGGGGGAGGTCTTGTGGACCAGGGGTGAGCGGTGGCAGGGGGTAGGTATTTTGAGCACAGGAGGGAGTTTGGGGAGCACAGGAGAGGAGGTGTTAGGGAGCACAGGGGTGGAGATATTGGGGAGCACAGGGCGGGAGGTATTGGGGAGCACAGGAGAGTAGGTATTGGGGAGCACAGGGGAGGAGGTTTGGGAGCACAAGGGAGGAGGTATTTGGGAGCACAAGGAGGAGGTATTTGGGGAGCACATCGCAGGGGAGGGGAGGTATTGGGGAGCACAGGAGAGATGGTCTTGTGGAGCACAGGGGGGGAGTTGGGCACGGGGGAGGTCTGGTGGGCACAGGGGGAGGGTCTTGTGGGACACAGGGGTAGAGGTCTGTGGAGCACAGGGAGGAGGTCTTGGGTGAGCACAGGGGAGGAGGTTTGTGGAGCACCGGGGAGGAGGTCATTGTGGAGCACGAGGAGGATGGTATGGAGTAGGCGAGTATTTGGGAGCACAGGGAGGAGGTTTTGGGAGCCACAAGGGAGGCAGGGTATTTGGGAGCCCAAGGGAGGTGGTATTTGGGAGCACAGGGAGACGGTGGGGAAGTATGGGGAAAGAGGGGAGTATTGGGGAGCACAGTGAGGAGTGTTTTGTGGGAGCACAGGGAGGAGGGTGTTGTGGAGCCCGGGGAGAGGTATTGGGGAGCACAGGGGAGGAGGTTTGTGGGTAGCACAAGGGAGGAGGTTATTGGGGAGCCAGGAGCGGAGGTTTGGGGAGCCAGGAGGGAGGGTGTGGTGGTGCACGCGTGGGAGGTCCTTGGAGCACAGGGGAGGAGGGTTTGTGGAGGCACAGGGAGGAGGAGGTCTTGTGGAGCACAGGGGAGGAGGTCTTGTGGAGCACAGGGGAGGAGGTCTTGTGGAGCACAGGGGAGGAGGTCTTGGGAGCACAGGGGAGGTGGTCATTTGGGAGACACGATGGAGGTTTTGGGAGTACAGGAGGGGAGGTATTGGGGAGCACAGGAGAGGAGTGGTTAGGGAAGCCACACGGGGTGGAGAAGTTGGAGCACAGAGAGGAGGTGATTGGGGAGCAACAGGGCAGTAGGTATTGGGCGAGCACAGGGGAGAGGAGTTATCTTTGAGAGCACAAGGGAGGAGTTATTCTGGAAGCACACAATTTGGAGCACAAGGGAGGGTAGTTTGGAAGCGCCACAGGGCGGGAGGTATTGGGAGCACAGGGATTATCGATGCGTCATGTGCGAGCACGGTCTTGAGGAGGCTGGGGAGCAGGGCGGGGGATCTTGTGGAGCACAGGGGAGGAGGTCTTGTGGAGCACAGGGGGAGTCTTGTGGAGCAGCAGGGGAGGAGGTGCTTTGGAGCCAGGGGTAGGAGGTTTGTGGAGCACAGGGGAGGATGTAATTGGGAGCACAGGAGGAGGTATTTGGGAGCACAGGGGAGGAGGTATTTGGGAGCCGGGGAGGAAGGTGTTGGGCGCCCCAAGGTGACAGGAGGGCTATTGGGAACCCGGAGGGAGCGCGTATTGGGGAGTACAGGAGGGGAGGTATTGGGGAGCACAGGAGAGGAGGTGTTGTGGAGCACAGGGGAGGAGGTGTTGTGGAGCACAGGGGAGGAGGTGTTGTGGAGCACAGGGGAGGAGGTATTGGGGAGCACAGGGGAGGAGGTATTGGGGAGCACAAGGGAGGAGGTATTGGGGAGCACAAGGGAGGAGGTATTGGGGAGCACAGGGGAGGAGGTATTGGGGAGTACAGGAGAGGAGGTATTGGGGAGCAGAGAGATTGAGTCTCATCACATTACATTACAGCCGTTCTGGAGAGGTGAATTTGGCCTCATTCACACCACCGGCTTCACATCCTTCTATCCACCACGTTCAGTGTGGACCAGGGCGGGTAAGGGGCCCGTTGTTTGTGGCCCACACGTTCGTGTACATGAGGTCTTACGCCTTTTCATGGATAACAGAACCTTATTAACCCTGCGGTGGATGTTGGGCTGTTCAGTCTCCTTTACATAAACACTGTCCATCATGGAAAATTCTGGAACGCTTTATGTCCTGGTTCCTCCTGGCACCATATAGTTATGCACTGACCCAGCTTCAGTCTGAAGTGGAGGCTTTTACCCAATGATAACAAATCTTAAGCTGTGACAAGCCTTGGCCCCTGGACATATGATCCAATTCACTGCCAGCAAGCAGAGATCTCCAATGATAAAGCTTCATTTCCAGGAGACCGGAGGCACTGTAACATCCAGTGTCCTGCACATTACACTCCCTATGACACTGCTGAGGTGGCGTCACTATGTATCAGTCAGAGATTTGTAAAGGGGTTTCCTGATTAGACACAAGTGTGATCAGTGTGGGTTTAGGGTCTGGGACCCCCAATACTCCCTAGAATGGGGGATCGGGTGGCTGTGAATGTGAGGTCCCTCTGCACTGAAATGAATGGAAGATATGGAAACAACCCACCGGCGCTCGCCCACCAGGGCATCACCTCTGGATGGCGCCAGGACCGGGGAGAGGAGCACACGGATTCCTATACACACAGACAAACACACACAGTGCGGCACAAAAACACGTACACAGGGGGCGCCACCGCCACAGGCCCCAGAAAATACAACCACAAGGTGAACAAATGGTGAAAGCGAGGTGTGAGACGCAAAGCAGCTTCACATATCCTAACTACTACCCTCATCATTGGCCGGGGGGAGTTTCTTTATTTACAGGATGGGGGGGACAGGACTATAACTAATGGCTGGAGCACTACAATTCTCAGCATGCCTATTGTAAACCCATGTGAAGCCTCCATGTTCCTGCACAGAGCAGATTGTGCTGATTACAGGGGTAAACCCGCAGACCCCAATCGCCTGGAGAAGGGACACTGGTCTTATGGGGGGCACAGGTTGGGGCCTTGACAATACAAGCTACCATATAGGGGGTGACAGGAGGAAATTAGGGTTATCATCATCAGCCCCCAAAAAGGGCAGGCACAAGAGGGGTCTGTGCTGACTACAAAGGGGGCAACCACTGAGCCCTTCCCACTGCTACACTGTATCTGGTTCATCCACCCCCTATGTAAGTAACATTGCACCCCCCATGTAACACTGTACCCCTATGTATGTAATGTTGTACCCCCCCTATGTAACATTGCACCCCTCATGTATGTTACATTACATCCCTCATGTAACACCGTACCCCCATGTGTTACACTGCACCCCCATGTATGTAGCATGTATGTACCCCTTATGTTAAATTTCACCCCCATGTAACACTGTACCCCCATATATGTAACATTGCACCCCCCCCCCCCCATGTATGTAACGTTGCACCCCTCTTTCTGCATATGACAGGTGGCGGTGCGCGGCTCCGGTGCGGCCAGAGGCTCGGGCAGTGGGTGGAGAATGACTTCCAGCTTCTTGGTGTCTTTCAGGGATTCAGGTGGGAAAGTTCCCTTGTAGTTTGTGGCTAGAAATTGTCCTGTGTGGATTTTGGCTTCACTCCTCTTCTTCCTCCTCCTCCTCCTCCTCCTCTTCCTCTTCCTCTTCGGCCATCACCTCCACCAGCAGCTCGGCGGTGCAGCTCGCCTCCCCCTGGCTGTTGATGGCTTTGCACGTGTATTTGGCGTCGTCGTCGCCGCAGACTTCAGCGATTGTCAGGGAGCAATTTCCGTCTTCATCGTAATCGATCTGGAAGTGACGCGACTCCTTGATTGGCTGATCGTCCTTGTACCAGATCACCTCGGGATCAGGATGACCTGCAGAACAGGGGGAGAGCGGGTGGTGAGGTTATCAGCCAGGGGCACGTACCCCCCTGTACCCGAGCCCCAGAACCCCAAGTATCACCTTCAATCCTGCAGTCGAATCTGGCGGCGCTGCCCTCCACCACCTCGATGTCCATGATGGTCCGGGTGAAAGCGGGTTTGGAGGGGGGGCGCTCCTCGGATACAGACTCCAGGAAGGCTTGGTTGTCCTCTACAATAGACATCCATGTTACCAGACTCATTTGACCCCCCCCATGGGCAATGCCCTCCCCCTGGTATCTACCGCACCTTCAGTAGCTTCTGCCTCCGTGGACAGGGGGCTGCTGGGGGAACTTCCAGACGACTTTCTGCCACTGAGTCCTGAAATCATGGCCATGGATGAGAGACGCCCAATCGCCCGCACTGCATTCCCTGTTTTCTGGAAGATGGAAACAAGACATCAATACAAAGACAGGGCAGACCCTGGAGCTCCAGCCCCTGAGGCCCCCGTTATGTCACCTGCCACTTCCTCCGCGCCATGTACTTCTTCATCCGCTCCTTAGACAGCTTCTTGGCCTCCATGGTGCTGGTGTCCTGCTGCAGCCACGTGTGCTGCAGACACTGAGTGCAGTTCAGGCGGCTCCTGGAGAGAGACAACCACAGACAAGTGTCACCCAGCGGTATCTGAGCGCTCTAGTCACATCCAGAGCTGCAGCCGCTCTGCAGTCTACTAACAGGAATGCCCTGCAGCTCTGGATGTGAATAGAGCTCAGGTGTGAAAAATCTGCAAATTACAGTAAGAAATTATCAGACATTCCACAATATTCTGCTGTAAAAGCCTTGAAATAGACGCAATTCACGATGCGCATCCAGGAAAGGTGGATATTTCCCCAGCACCTCCATACAAGACACTCGTGAGGGCAGCCCCTGCTAGTGCAGAGGTCCGGCACCAGCTATAGCCAGGACCCGGAGCAGGTCTCAGCGCAGCACCCGGAGCAGGTGACAGCGCAGCACCCGGAGCCGGCACAGAACGGCTGCCGGATATCTCAGGAGGCCTCTCGGGAGCGGTAGGAGGGGCGGATGGGAACAAAGTGTCACCCTGAGATGCAGGGGCACATTTACGAAGGGTCTGTGGACCACGATTCTGTCGGTTTCCCAAATATTTCCCTTTTTGCGCCGAATTGCCCCGTGTTTTTGGCACACGCGATCGGATAGTGGCGCATCGGCGCAGGCTTGCATGCGACAGAAATCGAGGGGGGGTAGACCGTTGGACAACCCTGGAATTTAAAAACTAAATTGTGTTGCAAGATCAAGAACTTACATGCACCGGGAAGAATAAGGGGAACTCCGGCAGACCTCAGCCGGGAAGCGACATATGAAGGAAATTGGACGCGCAACCTTCGTGAATCGCGGCAGCTCCGAATCCTCGTCGGACAACACACAGCGGGGATCGCGACAGGACCGGGTAAGTAAATCTGCCCCAACATGTTGCTTCCTGTAGTCACAGTGATGTCCCCAGAGCCCTCACGGCCACCCGTACGGGGGCACTTACTTCATGTCCTTCTTCAGGAGGCTGCTGATGAAGTTCTTGGCTTCCTCTGAGATTTCATCGAAGGCTTCATCGTCAAAGTCCCAAGTCGCAGAGGTGACATTAGCCAAAGTCTCGTTATCGTTATCCCCCATGAATGGAGACAAACCGCTAACCCTGAGAGAGACAGAGAAAGATAGTCACCTATGTCACATTATATACAGGGGGATATACACCCTCCACCCATGTCACATTATATACAGGGGGCATATACAAACCCTCCACTATGTCCATTATATACAGGGGCATATACACCCTCCACACCCATGTCCACAGTTATATACATGGGGCATTACAACACCCTCCCCTATGTCACCTTTTAACAGGGGGGCATATACACCCTCCACCCTGTCACATTTATACGGGGGGGTATCCCCACCCTCACCCATGTCACATTATATACAGGGGGCATATACACCCTCCACCTATGTCACATTATATACAGGGGGCATATACATATATAAAGACGTATGTGACATGGTATAGGGGGCAGTAATATTCAGGTCTGGATGGAATTACACAACCTCCCCTGACACCTCCACAGATGACCCTAGAAGGGGGCAGAGGGCTCAACCCTGGGGGATGTTATATAGTCCCATGAGACAGGCAGGAGTTATAATCCGGTCCATGGGGACAGGCAGGAAGGTTATAATAGTCCATGGGACAGGCAGTAAGTTATATAGTCCAGGGGGACAGGCGGAAGTTTTAAGTCCAGGGGAACAGGCAGAAAGTTATTGTTCCCCCTTGGGACAGACAGCAGTTATAA
This sequence comes from Engystomops pustulosus, assembly GCA_019512145.1. Taxonomy (NCBI): domain Eukaryota; kingdom Metazoa; phylum Chordata; class Amphibia; order Anura; family Leptodactylidae; genus Engystomops; species Engystomops pustulosus. Next base: position 26,523 of record WNYA01000570.1, read on the forward strand.
TAGTCTCCTGGGGACAGACAGGAGTTGATATGGTCCCATTGGGGCGGACAGAAAGTATATAGTTTATTTGGGAACCCTGGGGTAATCACACAGGCGCTGGTTTGCCTCTTTACAGTTGTGATGATACTTCCCTCCCTAGGAGTTCCAACTGACCTCACCATGTACTGACGCCTGGGGTGGCCAAGCACAATGTAAGGCGCAGTTCTACACTACCGCTCATGATGCACCCTTCAGCTTCTGCTTAAAAAGTAAAAAGCTGGAAATTGTCAATGATCCGTATTCAATCCACTTTCAAACAAATGCAGTTTTTAATGCATCCGTTAGATAGCGTCTGTTTTTTCTTCTATTTGGAAAGCACAAATAAAGGAATTTGAAGGCCTTTTTTCCATTAAAAAACTGCCCTTAATGGATGACAGGAATATAGTCTTGGGGAGGACAGGAAGTTATATAGTCCATGGGACAGGCAGAAGTTATATAGTCCATGGGACAGGCAGGAAGTTATATAGTCCATGGGGACAGTGCATGGACAGTTATATAGTCCATGGGACAGGCAGCAGTAATTATATAGTCGCTACGGGGACAGGCAGGAAGATATATAGTCCATGGGGACAGCAGGAGTTATTTCCATGGGGAAGGCGAGGAGTATAAGTCCATGGGACAGGCAGGAAGTGTATATGTCATGGGGACAGGCAGGAAGTATAAGTCCATTAACAGACCATAGTTCACTGTCCTTGGACAGAAGGAAGTTATATAGTCCATGGGGACAGGCAGAAGTTATTAGTCCACTGGGGACAGTCAGGAAGTTTATATGATGTCCCATGGAGACGACAGAAGTTTATAATCCATGGGGACAGACAGGAAGTTCATATAGTCCATGGGGACAGGACATGAAGTTATAATAGTCCATGGGGACAGGAGGAAGTTATATATCCATGGGGACAGGTTTTATTCTGGCGGAGAAGTTATATAGTCAATGGGGACAGAGCAGGAGTTATATAATCCATGGGACAGACAGGAAGTTTATATAGTCCATGGGGACACAACATGGAAGTTATATAAGTCCATGGGGAACGGGAAGGAAGTTATATAGCCATGGGACGGCAGGAAAGTTATATGCTTAATAGGCGAGACGGGATGTAAGTATAATTAGTCCATGGGACGAAGGGGGAGTTATATAGTAATGGGGACGGCCAGGGAGTTATAATAGGTCCATGGGACGACAGAAGTTTATAGTCCAGAAACGTTCACCATGGGGACGGAGATTCACCAGGACAGGAGAGAAGTTATATAGTCCCATTGGGGAAGACAGGAATAGGTATTAGTGCCATGGGGACAATACAGAGTTATATAGTCCATGGGACAGACAGAGTTATATAGTACCCTCGGGGACAGCAGGATAGAAGTATATCATGGGGACCGGCAAGATCTCGCCTGGGGACGAGGCATGGAAGTTATAATATCCCATTGGGACGGGGAGGAGTTGATATAGCATGGGGAAGACAGAAGTTACTATAGTCCATGGGGACAGACCGATAAGTTATATAGCCATGGAGGACAGGGAGGAAGTATAGTAGTCCATGGGAACAGGGAGGAAGTTATATGCCATGGGGACAGGCAGGAAGTTATTATATCCATGGACAGCAGGAGGAAGTTATATAGTCCATGGGACAGGAATATCCAGGGGCAGGAAAGTTATATAGTCCATGGGGACAGACAGGAAGTTATAATATGCCATGGGGACGGGCAGGAACGGTTATATAGTCCAGTGGGGACAGACAGGAATCTGGGACGGGAGGAAGTTATATCGTCCATGGGGACAGGCACAGGAAGTTATATAGCCATGGGAACGAGGAAAGTTATATTAGTCCTGGGGATACAGAGCAGAAGTGTATATAGTCCATGGGGACAGGAAGGAAGTTAATGTCCATGGGGCAGGACAGAAGTAATATAGTCCATGGAGGACAGGCCAAGAAGTTATTATAGTCCCATGGGGACAAGACGCAGGAAGTTATCTAGTGCCATGGGAAGGCAGAGAACGTTTATAGTAGTCACATGGGACAGAAGCGAAGTTATAGTCCATGGGGACAGGCAGGAAGTTATATATCCAGGGAGGCAGGAATTAACTGGAGGAAGACCATGGGACAGGGAAGATATATATCTCCATGGGGGACAGGCAGGAATATTCCCGGACAGACAGGAGTTACTATAGTCCATGGGAGACAGACAGGAAGGTATATAGTCCATGGGAGACAGACACTGAGTTATAAAAGTCCATGGGGATCGGACAGTGAAGTTATATTAGATGGGCCCGGACCAGAACAGGAATGGTAATAGTCCGGGGACAGGGGGAAGTTTATAGTAATTGGGACGGACAGGAAGTTATATATCCATGGGAGACAGGCAGGAAGTTGTATATAGTCTTGGGGAGGACAGAGAAGAGTTATATAGTCCAGTGGGGGACAGGCAGGAGCAAGTTAGTAGTAGTCAGATGGGGGACAGGGACAGAAGTTATATAGATCATGGGGACAGATAAGACGGATTAATAGTTCCATGGGGACCAGAAGCGAAGTATGATAGTCCATGGGGCAGGCAGGACGTTATATAGTCCATATGGGACACGATTATAGGATGACCAGAGACATTTAGTAATAGTCCCTGGGGGACGGACAGGAAGTATTATTAGTCCATGGGACGAGACGGAGTATATAGTCATGGGGCGGACAGAGAAGTGTCAGTTATTACAGTTTTCTTTAGATGAGGAAATAGAGCCAAAAA
>WNYA01000570.1:29366-140196 GCA_019512145.1 Engystomops pustulosus
AAGTTATATTTCCATAAGAGGGGGAAGGGCACAGACGGGATTCGAGTGTGGATATAGCAAGCAATAGGTAACTGAACAAGACGGAAGTTAATAGTCCAGGGGGACAGACAGAGTTATATAGTGCCATGGGGACAGGAGCAGGAATTATAGTGAGTGCCATGGGGACAGTCAGGAATTATATAATGGGGACAGTTAGCAGAAGATATGCATATGGGAACAAAGGGCCTAGGAAGTTATATAGAATCGCAGGTGTGGGCAAGGAGGACCAGAATTTATTACAATGCCAGGTGGGACGGACCATAAATAATTATGAAAATATTCATCGGGGCACTGGGAAAAAGTAGATATAGGGTCGCAATACAGGAAAAAAAAAGGTGGGGGGAGAAAAATGTAAGACTAGGGAAAGTATAGTTGTCGATCCGGAGCCGAGCGAAAGAGGACAGAAAAAGGAAGATATTAGGCTTTATGGGGAACACCTGGGGTATCACACAGGCGCTGTTGCCCTCTACATTGTGATGATACAGATCCCTCCACTAGAGGGTCCAACTGACCGCACCATGTAACTGCGCGGGGGGCCAACACACATGTAAGGCGCAGTTACACTACCGCTCATGATCCCCGTTTTCCAGCTTCTGCTTAAAAAAGTAAAAAGCTGAAATTGAAGGATCCGTTATAATCCTTTCAAATCAATGCAGTTTTTAAGTCATCCATTAAGACAGGCGTCTGTTTTTCTTCATTTGGACATTTGGGCATGTACCCCCTCCACTGCCGGGAGGCTTCATAACTTACAGGATAGCAATACCTCCGATGCTCCACAGAGTCGGTGGCGTTCCAATTGGCTCATAATTATGACCTCATGGGCCACAATCCTGGGCTCACAAATAACACTTTAAAGATCGGTGTGTTTCTGCAACAGAAGGAAGTCAGAGACAGAAAAAAAACAACTCTACACTCTCGTGTTTCAGACAGCCTGTAAGTTCTGTCTATGGTAGGAGAGGCTTTTACCTGCACTGTCGTAATCTGAAAATGCTATGCTGGGAGTTGTAGTCCTCCTCCTACTATGGATGCAATATGCAGGTAGTATAGATTATGGCGGGTATAGGACCCCCCCCATAGATCCTTATACCTGTGAAAGCGGCTCCCCCCGGCCTGGCTCCACGGAAACACAGACACCACAAGAGATTAAATGAGAAGAACTTCGCTCCGCTGGATTATCTGGAAATGAAGTTTCATGAGACATTGAACAGACCAAAAAAGGGCAGGAGATCGAATCCCCGTCGCTCAGGAGGAATTTCCAACCATAATAAGAGGTCGCAACAAGTGGAAAAAACCGCTGCAGCACATAAGGGGGGGCACGCGAGGTGGGGGGGAGCTGCGGGGAGTTGGGGGGGGGGCAGTGCGGAGGTGTCACACTAGGGCGCCGCGTGGGGGAGACACGGGACCCCCCCTCCCTCTGCGGCCGGGAGACAAAGGGGGTGCTGAGGAAAGACATGGGGCTCTGCAGGGGGGAGACACAGGGTGGTGGGTGCGTAGAGGGAGACACAGGGCCTCTGCGGGGCTGGGAGACACGGGGGGGGGGGTAAGCGCCTGGTGCGTGCTGATTGGGAGAAACGTGGTCTGGCAAGGGGAGGGCGGGGAGACACGGGGGTTGCTTGATGTCTCCCAACGGATTGCAGACGAGAATACGGGGTGGGGGGTTTGGGAGTACGTGGCGGGTACTTGCAGCGCGGATGGCAGACACAAAGGGGGATAGCTGCCGGGCAAGGGGAGTCATGGGCGGGCATGGCGGGCTCTGCCGGTAAGGGGAGACACGGGGGCGCTGCAGGGGAAGGGAGACACGGGGGCGCTGCAGGGGAGGGGAGACACGGAGGCGCTGCAGGGGAGGGGAGACACGGGGGCGCTGGAGGGGAGACACGGGGGCGCTGCAGGGGAGGGGAGACAAGGGGGCGCTGCAGGGGAGGGGAGACAAGGGGGCGCTGCAGGGGAGGGGAGACAAGGGGGCGCTGCAGGGGAGGGGAGACACGGGGGCGCTGCAGGGGAGGGGAGACACGAGGGCGCTGCAGGGAAGGGGAGACACGAGGGCGCTGCTGGGAAGGGGAGATGGGGGGGTGCGGGGACAGACAGACATTAAGTGGATCGGATACAGTCATGTTAGATACGGTGTATAATCGCATCCTGCAGAGCCAGTGATACAGGGAGATATCCACAGCAGCACAGAGGAAGGTCCCCTCACCTAATCTCCTGGCCAGGCCAAAGTCGATGAGTTTGATCTTGGTCCCGGTCTTGTTGACGCACATGATGTTCTCAGGTTTGAGGTCCAGGTGGACGATGCCCTGCTTGTGGATGAACTCCACACCCTCCGCTATCTGCTTCATGTACTTGATGACTTCCCTCTCCGTCAGCTCAAAATCCTCATCGATGATCCGCTCAAACAGCTCCCCCCCAGAGACCCTGCCACGGGAGAAGAGGCCACGTCACATCCAAGAGGACCAGCTATGTCTATGTGTATGTCACACGACAGAACCTCACAAACATATGAACCATATATACCATATACACAACCCAGACTGTATTACAAATCAATAATATGGTAAGATGATGAAGGTGACCCCCAAGTGGACAGACGCCAGGATGACCCCGGACCCCCACATGACCCCCAGTAGAAAGGCAGCAGGGATGGGGTTACCTGGACCCCACATGACCCCCAGTACACGGCCACCAAGATGAGTCCAGACCCCAACATGATCCACAGTAGGAAGGCAGCAGGGATGGGGTGACCTGAACCCCACATAACCCAGAGTAGACAAGCACCAGTATGACCCCGGACCCTAACATGACTCCCAATAGACAGGCACCAGGATGAGCCCAGACCCCAACATGACCCCCAGTAGACCGGTACCAGCATGAGGGTGACCCGGACCCCCAGTACACAGGCACCAGGATGAGGGTGACCCAGACCCCCAATACACAGGCACCAGGGATGAGGGTGACCCGGACCCCCAGTACACAGGCACCAGGGATGAGGGTGACCCAGACCCCCAGTACACAGGCACCAGGGATGAGGGATGAGGGTGACCCAGGCACTAGGGATGAGGGTGACCCAGACCCCCAGTACACAGGCACCAGGGATGAGGGATGAGGGTGACCCAGGCACCAGGGATGAGGGTGACGCAGACCCCCAGTACACAGGCACCAAGGATGAGGGTGACCCAGGCACTAGGGATGAGGGTGACCCAGACCCCTGTGGGTACTTACAGTTCCAGTACCATCACCATGTCGCTCTTGGACTCGAAGGCGTCGATACATTGGACCAGCTTAGGGTGGTGCAGGCAGTTCATGATGTCGATCTCCTGGCGGATGCTCTCCTTGTCCTTGGCGGAGTACGCCTTCAAGAACTTCCCGGCCCAAACCTTCTTAGTTTTCTTGTCCACGATACGGAAAACTTGCCCGAATTTTCCCCTGCGATAAGTGAAGAGTATGATGGAGGACGGACACACAATCCGACTTCTGAAGCCCCAAGGTCATATGAAGGGCACACAGGGGCGACCAGAGGATGACCCCCACACATAGACATCCACTCTGACATCTGCTATCTCATCCTAAGAAAGTCGTCCCGGATCTCAAAGACGCATGCACAAGGTTAAAAGCTGGCATCAGCTTGGGCCAACAATTACTACAACTCCCAGCATCCCAGGGAAGAGTCGTCTCCATCATTTCGTCTACTAATCAAATCATCACCAGAACCTAATGATCTTGAGTTACATCTTGTATTATACCCCAGAGCTGAACTCACTATTCTGCTGCTGGTGCCGGCACGTTACATAACAATGACATTAACTTATACTGTAATAATGATCTGAGTTACATCTTGTATTATACCCCAGAGCTGCAACTCACTATCTGTGCTGGTGCACGTCACTGTAGTCATACATGACATTACTATCCTTGTACTGATCCTGAGTACATCCTGTATTATACCCCAGAGCTGCACTCACTATTCTGCTGCTGGTGTGCATTGCACTGTGTGTACATACATGCATACTATGTACTGATCCTGAGTTAACATCCTGTATTATATCCCCAGAGATGCACTCACTATTCTGCTGTGGTGCAGTCACTGTGTACATACATGACATTACTTATCCGTTACTGATCCTGAGTTACATCCTGTATTATATACCCCAGAGCTGCACCACTCAATTTGCTGCACTAGGTGCAGTCACTGTGTACATACATGACATTACTTATCCTGTACTGATCCTGAGTTACATCCTGTATTATACCCCAGAGCAGCACTCACTATTCTGCTGCTGGTGCAGTCACTGTGTACATACATGACATTACTTATCCTGTACTGATCCTGAGTTACATCCTGTATTATACCCCAGAGCTGCACTCACTATTCTGCTGCTGGTGCATTCACTGTGTACATACATGGCATTACTTATCCTGTACTGGTCCTGAGTTACATCCTGTATTATACTCCAGAGCTGCACTCACTATTCTGCTACTGGTGCAGTCACTGTGTACATACATGACATTACTTATCCTGTACTGATCCTGAGTTACATCCTGTATTATACTCCGGAGCTGCACTCACTATTCTGCTACTGGAGCAGTCACTGTGTACATACATGACATTACTTATCCTGTACTGGCCCCGAGTTACATCCTGTATTATACTGCAGAGCTGCACTCACTATTCTGCTGCTGGTGCAGTCACTGTGTACATACATGACATTACTTATCCTGTACTGATCCTGAGTTAAATCCTGTATTATATCCCAGAGCTGTACTCACTATTCTGCCATTGCAGTCCTTATGTGTTGGGTATGTGCCGGGTTGGGGGCTATTATTGCACTTACGTTCCCAGCCGTTCCTCCACATCGTAGAATTCGGAGACCTTCTGTGCGGTGTTGATGACGACATCTCTGTATTCTGGTTCTGTCTCCTTGTCCTCTGTAGCAGATGAGAGGGATATGGGGTAATGTACACACAAATCTGCAAGGAGACATCAGCAGCTTCTATATTTCCCCAAAAAATCCAGAACTCACCGTCATCCGAAACCACAGCCTCATCCTTATGTTCTGCAGAAGAGAAGAGGAAACCATCACAAAAGGAGAAAAGAACCTGCTGAAGGCCCATTTGCTACTGCACCAACAGGAGGCATGATGGGAGTGATACATTGGGGCACATTTACTAATGGTCTGAACACCGCATTTTCGTCGGGTTTCGCAATTTTTTTCAGTTTTGCGCTGAATTGCCCCAGGTTTTTGGTGCACGTAATTGTGTTGTATCAGCGCCGGCTTGCATGCGACACAAATCGAGGGACGTGGACGTCGGACAACCTGATTGATTCGGACAAACCACGGGATTTAAAAAGGAAATTGTGTCGCAAGATCAGCACTCACATACACCGGGAAGAAGAAGGTGAACTCCGGCGGACCTCAGTGGGGAAGTGACACTTGCCGGATATTGGGCGCACGATCTTAGTGAATCGCGGCAGCTCCGAATCCTTGTCAGACAACGCACAGCGGGGATAGCGAGGCATAGGTAAGTAAATATGCCCCATTGTGTGTGATTAGATTAGATTGTGAGCTCCTGCGATCAGGGATGATGGGAGTCATACAGTGGGTCAGATTACTTACCCGCCCCGTTGCGATCGCCACTGTGCGTTTTCCGACAAGTATTCGGATCTTCTGCGATTCACATAGCTCGTGCAACCGATTTCCTGCATCCATCGCTTCCCCTGCTTAGGTCCGCCGGAGTTTACCTTCTTCTTCCTGGTGCATGTGAGTGCTGATGTTGCGACACAATTTCGTTTTTAAATTCCACGTTCGAATCAGTTGAGGTGTCTGACGGCCACGCCCCCCGATTTGTGTCGCATGCAAGCCAATGCCGATGCACCACAATCCGATCACGTGCACCAAAAACCCGGGACAGTTCAGAGCAAAACGGCAAAGAGTCGGGAAATCTGACGAAAATGCGCTGTTCGGACCCTTAGTAAATGTGCCCCACTGTGTGTGATAGGAGATTAGATTGTGAGCTCCTGAGGGGAGTCATACATTGGGGCTCATTTACTAAGGGTCCGCGGACCGCGATTCTGTCGGGTCTCCCAAATATTTCCTTTTTGCACCGAATTGCCCCGGGTTTTTGGCACACGCAATCAGATTGTGGCGAGTCGGTGCCGGCTTGCATGTGACAGAAATCGGGGGGCGTGGCTGTCGGACAACCCGATGGATTCGGACAAACCGCGGAATTTTAAAACAAAATTGTGTCGCAAGATCAAGCACTCACATGCAGCAGGAAGATGAAGGTGAACTCCGGCGGACCTCAGCGGGGAAGCAATACATGAAGGAAATTGGACGCACGACCTTATTGAATCGCGGCAAACCCGAATCCGCAGAGATCGCGACAGGACCGGGTAAGTAAATATGCCCCATTGTGTGTGATAGGAGATCAGATTGTGAGCTCCTGGGGTCAGGAATGATGGGAGTGATGCATTGTGTGATAGGAGATTAGATTGTGAGCTCCTGGGGTCAGGGATGATGGATGGTATATGTCAGTAGTATATACATAGAAGGTTGCGGTGTATAATGTACAGATACCATATATTGTAGAGATATAACATGGGTACCGCTCGCTCACCTTCCTCCTTCTCCTTGTAGGCTGCGGGTTCGGACTCCTGGCTCGGTTCACTGGTTCCATACACGTTGGTGGCTCGTACTCGGAACTTGTACTGCCGATCGTGCAGCAGGTTCTCCACGGTGTAGGAGGTGCTCCGGCACTGCGTCAGGTCCGACCAAGTCTGCCCCACCGAGTCCCAGATCTCCACCGTGTAGGACTGCACCACACTCCCTCCATCATAGGTCGGGCCGTACCACGACACAGTGAGGGCAGAACCTTTCATTTCAGAAGCGCACGGCTGACCCGCTGGAGGATCGGGTTTATCTGCAGAACATAATCTGGTTTACTGCAACGTCCTTCCCCGACATGATTTATAATATACAGCCGCATGCAATGGACTATAAATGTGGCGTATTAAAATCAAATGTATGATGGTGTAATATAGAATAATCCTGTGTATTAGACCTGTAACATAATATAATTTGATGCATGATGGTGTAACATAGAATAATCCCATGTATTAGAAGCATAACATATTATAATCTGATGTATGATGGTGTAATATAGAATAATCCCGTGTATTAGTGTTGTACAGTCTCTGCTCAGGGTCACGTAGTCTCGGCAGGGAGTGACATCTAAAGGCGGGGGTCCTGCCGATAACATCGCCCCTGATTAAAGGGATTCCCATGGAAGAGGAGGATGGAGGGGTCTGTGGCCTCGTGGGAACTTCTGCTTCCGGCAATCAGTGTAAACAACGTCTGAGAGATCAGAGATAAGCGGCATGGAGCAGCGGTGACAGATTATCCACCATCACATAATTTGGATTATGGAGACTATTACAGAGTAAATATTGACATTATGTACTTGGGTTATAAATTATAATCTGATAACGAGGCCCTTCCCCCGACATCAGAGAGCAGTTCTGAACACTTGATGCAGCTCTGGCTGTGACTAGGGTATACAATGTGAGTAGTAGATTATGGCTTCAGCTTTGGATGTGACTGCGGTTTATAATATGATGTAATATTTGGCAATGAGGAGTATAGATATAATGTAATTGTAGACTGAGTGGCAGTGACTGGAGACAACCTGCATCATTAGTAGGGGTGACAGAGACTTTCTACCCCCAATGCTCCGGACACAACGTGAATGGATAAATGGCAGAACATATCAATACACTGAGTCACTTGGCGGCGGGGGCTTTGTCCCGGATGAGACCCCCGGCAGGGGTTTGGCCGCCGGATTATTTCGGATGACTGTGTTATTCCTTACTCCCCTCATCTCAGAGAGGAGCAGCTCAGGGCACTGGATACCAGTGACAGGCGAGGGGAGGTCCTACTCCACTTCTTATATCAGAGGGTCCCAGTCACACACGGGCCCCGCAGTGGAGGGGCCCCACAGCTATCACTATAAGTCATGTATCTGCGAAGGTTATAGGTTACATCCATATGGGGGGCCAGGAGCTTTGAGCACTGTGTGTTGGTAGCTATAGGGGTGCATCCAGTTTCTTAATCTCATCTTATTCCCAGAGGGTCCCCTGTATGCATTAGAGATGATGGATGTTTCGGAAACCCCCCGTCCCGTACAGCCGGAGCTCCGTGCAGCCAGGTTGGAGAGGAGCCATCATGTCGCCTTTGGCACAATCTCAACTTAAAATTCATCTCAGGGAGAGAAAGCGAGCCATAAAAGGTCAGAGGCGCAGAGTGCAGCGGGGTCCGGGCGCAGCCGCATACATTCCCAGGGGCTACACGGGGGCCACGGCTGTCATGGGGGGGAGCAATGGGAAGGAATCACAACAAACAGTAATAATAGATGCTGGAACTTGAGTAACATCATAAACATTAATCTTTTACATAAATCCAGACAGTCCCCCCCCCTCCCCCCTCCCGAACTCCGGTGGACCAGAGCGGGGAAGTGACACATGTAGGATATCGGGCGCACAATCTTAGTGAATCGCTGCACAGGGCATTGTCGTCGGACTGTGCCCCATTGTGTGTGATAGGAGATTAGATTGTGAGCTCCTGGGGTCAGGGATGGTAATAAAAAGTGGGTACAGAAGGGAGAAGGAGACCTAACCCAACATAAGAAGGAGACCCACAGTACAAGAATGGAGGGATCCAGTACTGCAATAGTTAACAGAAAATACTTAATCCCAAATGTTACCAAGAATCACATCCAAAACTTTCCAGAAAGATCATTCAAGGTAACCCCAAAATATGCAGCCAATTTACCCCAATGTACAAATGATGCATAGTGTGATGGGTGGATTAAATTGTGAGCTCCTGGGGTCAGGGATGGTAATAAAAAGTGCCTGTAATATTTATAGGCATCTTTGGCACAGGGTCAGTAGACTGTTCCCATGTACAGAAGGAAGTGGGAGCAGTGTGAGTGCTGAGAAGAGACTGTCCTCAGGTAGAGAAGAGAGAAGGAGCATTGTGAGAGTGCTGAAAGGAGACTGTCCCTGGGTAGGACAGGGAGAAGGAGCAGTGTTAGAAAGTGTATCTTTAGGTACTTGTTCTGCTACACACATGTGAGAGACACAGACATCAGCTACATGTGTCAGGTACTTGTGTAGCTGATGTCTGTGTCTCACACATGTGTATAGCAGAACATGTGTATAGGAGAACATGTGTATAGGAGAACATGTCAGGTACTTGTGTAGCTGATGTCTGTGTCTCACACATGTGTATAGGAGAACATGTCAGGTACTTGTGTTGCTGATGTGTGTGTCACACATGTGTATAGCAGAACATGTCAGGTACTTGTGTAGCTGATGTCTCTTCTCTCGTGTATAGTGGTCTTCTCTCGTGTATAGTGGTCTTCTCTAGTGTAAAGTGGTCTTCTCTAGTGTATAGTGGTCTTCTCTAGTGTATAGTGGTCTTCTCTAGTGTAAAGTGGTCTTCTCTAGTGTATAGTGGTCTTCTCTAGTGTATAGTGGTCTTCTCTTATAAAGTCAGGACCACAAGACTGGCAGCAGACACCAGGCTATAAGGAAAGGACCATAAGACTGGCAGCAGACACCAGACTCGGTCAGGACCATAAGACTGGCAGCAGACGCAAGGCTATAAGGCCAGAACCATGAGACTGGCAGCAGACAACAGGCTATACGGTTAGGACCATTAGACTGGCAGCAGACAAAAGGTTCTGAGGTCAGGACCATAAGACTGGCAGCAGACACCAGACTCGGTCAGGACCATAGGACTGGCAGCAGACAACAGGCTATAAGGTCAGAACCATAAGACTGGCAGCAGACACCAGGCTATAAGGTCAGGACCATAAGACTGGCAGCAGACACCAGGCTATAAGGTCAGGATCACGAGACTGGCAGCAGACACCAGGCTATAAGGTCAGGACCATAAGACTGGCAGCAGACACCAGGCTCTGAGGAGCAGGAAACACCCGCTTTCTATTCACCCACAATGCAGTGCAATTAGTATTGAGGATATAATTCTTCTCTATTTATATGAAGGAGAAGATCCTCCTGTCCGTACTGAAGAGGTTAAACATGTGACGCCCTGATCTGCTGCTCCCACACAGGATGTTCACATGACCCAGCGGGAGGGTTAAGGAAACACATGGAAGTCATCTCCAGGACTGGGACAGAAGGGCAACTCCGCCGATCTGTGGGCGGCACCCAATAGATGGACTGTAAGACGCTAAGGAGCGAACACAGAGCCCTAAGTCATGGGGCGAGCGGTGCCCTCAGGCATAGGGCGAGCGGTTCCCTAAATCATGGGGCGGGCGGCGCCCTCAGTGATGGGGCGAGCGACGCCCTCAGTGATAGGGTGAGCAGGGACTGCCCTCAGTGATGGGGCGAGTAGCAGGCTCTGCAACGGGGCGAGTAGCAGGCTCTGCAACGGGGCGAGTAGCAGGCTCTGTAACGGGGCGAGTAGCAGGCTCTGTAACGGGGCGAGTAGCAGGCTCACTAATGGGGCGAGTACCGTCCTGTGGAGGTCAGACAGGAGTCCCTGGTGGATATGACCTGTTCACACTTTCAGATTCTCCGTAGTCACGGATGTTGAGCAGAGATCCTGAGCGCTTTCTCTGTGTTACTTGTACTTAGGGGGTCACTTACTTTCTGAGGTGCTCGTGGGCGCTGCGTTACTTTTTGGCTTCTTCGTCTTTGTTATCCCGGTTTTTCCTGAAGTGTCTGAAACAAAACAACAACAACACATTCAGGGTGGATGGGACGCAACGTGAGGGGATACAACATGTGACAGCTGGGGATCTCCTGTAATCTGCCGGTGTCATGTGATGGCAGGTGCCCCTGTCAGTCTGGGACGTCACCCCTGACCTCGCCAGACGGTGACATCATATCCCCGGAATATCTACCAGACTACAATACGCAGGGCTCAGGGGTCACCCAGTGTACATTATCCAGGAATCAAAGGACCCCAAACCCTCCGGGCATATAGGAAACTGGAGGCGCATGACCTCTGATACAGTGAGGTCACCCTGCTATGGATACAATGTATACAGAATCATGGCGGGTACATGGGACCCCCCATCACTTACCTTCTACAGTCACATTACAGCTGCACCCCGACTTTCCTGCTGCGTTCTCCGCAACGCACGTATACTGCCCCCCGTCTTCCGGGAACGTCTTGTCTATGGTGAGAGAATACAGGGAGCCTGCAAGCAAGACCGAGACACGTCATGGGATTAGATACACAGCTCAGGAGGGTATCACACACCATGGGATTAAATACACAGCTCAACAGACAGTATCACACACTATGGGATTAGATACACAGCTCATCAGATGGTATCACACATGATAGGATTAGATACACAGCTCGGCAGACAGTATCACACACCATGGGATTAGATACACAGCTCGGCAGACAGTATCACACACCATGGGATTAGATACACAGCTCGGCAGACAGTACCACGTAAATTAGGATTAGCACAGTATCACACATGATAGGATTAGATACACAGTTTAGAACACTGTGTCACATGCTGGGAGTTGTAGTCCTCCGCTGGCAACGCTCTCGGTAATCAGGAAGCGGTTACTTGAGATAAGGATCGGTGGGACATAGCTGGGCTTTTCATGTTGGGCCGAGGTCCAGATCAGTCCTCACAATCATCTGGCATTTCCTCTGTAGGGACCTCATGGACCCCAGACACTGCCCTGGGAGCCCAGGGACATGTTCTGTCTCATTACCCTCCTAAAGACCACATTAACCCTGTACACACCACAAAGCAGAGCCCGCTGGATGGCAAGGGCAGTGACTGGGGCAGAGGGGGAAAGAAGGAGACAGGACCCACATCACATTACAAGGTCCTTACAATGACCACAATACAAAACATAATACAGGGGCGCATGTTACATCCTGTATTATACCCCAGAGCTGCACTCACTATTCTGCTGCTGGTGCAGTCACTGGGGGTCATTTACTAAGGGCCCGAATCGCGTTTTCCCGACGTGTTACCCGAATATTTCCGATTAGCGCGATTGTATCTGACTTGGCCCCGGGATTGCTGTCGCTAACCAGCGATCGATTGACTGGCGCATGACGGCGCCGGAATGCGAGCGACGGGAAAATCGGGGGAGGCAGGGGCGCGCCCCCGAACGAAAACCAGACGTATTCGGAAAAACCGCCGCATTGTAAAACCGAAAAAGGTGTCGCGTGGTGGACCGCTACCTTCACTGGTCCGAGGTGGTGATTCAGCGCGTGGAGAGATTTATGGAGATGATTTCAGCGCAAGCACGCGCCACCTGGTGGACGGCGGAGGAACTGCCTTCATTGAATCCCGGCCGGACCGAATCCAAGAGCAGAGAAAGCGCCGCTGGTCGCGGAGAATGGGACGGGTAAGAATTTGCGCGCCCCACTTGGGTACAGACATGGACAGACCTTTCCTGTACGATCGGAGTGACAGCATGTATTATACTCCAGAGCTTGCACTCAAATTCTGCTGCTGGTGCAGTCACTGGTACATACATGACATTACTTATCCTGTAGATCTGAGTTAATCTTGTATTATACCCCAGGCTGCACTCCCTATTCTGCTGGAGGAGGTAGTCAACTGTGTACATACATGACATACTATCCTGTCCGGATCCTGAGTTACATCCTTATTATACCCAGAAGCTGCACTCACTATTTGCTGCTGGGCAGTCACTGGTACATACATGACATTACTTATACCTGTACGATCCTGAGTTACATCGTATTATTACTCCAGAGCTGCACTCACTTATTCTGCTTGCTCGGGCGTCACTGTGTTACATACTGCCATTACTTATCCTGTACTGATCATGAGTTACATCTGTATTATACCCAGAGCGGCCTCACATTCTGCTGTTGGTGGCCAGTCACTGGTGTACATACATGGACATTACTTATCCGGTGTACTGATCCCTGGTACATCCTGTATGAGACCCCAGAGGCTGCACTCACTATTCTGCTGCTGGGCAGTTCTCTGCGTACATAGAATGACATTACTGATCCTGTACTAATCCTTACATCCTGTATTATAATCCAGAGCTGCCACTCACTATTCTGCTGCTGGTGAGTCTCTGCTGTACATACGCATGACATCACATGATACTCGTACGATCCTGGGTTACATCCTGATTATACCCCAGAGCTGCACTCACTATTCTGCTGGCTGCAGTCACTGTTTGTAAATACATGACGTACTTATCCTGACTGACTGGGTTACATTCTGATATACCCAGAGCTGCACTCACTATTCTGTTGGTGCAGTCACTTGTGTACATACAGACACATTAATTACCTGTACTGATCCTGGTTTACATCCTGTATGTATACCCCAGAGCTGCCACTCACTATTCGCTGGGCAGTCCCTGTGTACATATATGACATTATATCCTGTACTGAGCTGAGGAATCCTGTATTAGAATCCAAAGCTGCACTCACTATTCTGCTGGTGCAGTCACTGGTGTAATACAAGGGCACTTAACTTAATCCTGTAATGATCCTGAGTTACATCCTGTATTAGACTCAAGAAGCCTGCCACTCACTATTCAGCTGGTGCAGTCACGTGTACTACATGGAATTAGTTATCCTGTAACTTGAGACTGAGTTACATCCTGCTATTATACTCAATAGCTGCACTCGCTATTCAACTAGTAGGTATCTGTGGCAGTGATGAGCCTCGCTTGTAGAACCTCTCCGGACATTAAGGGCAATGGCATTTTGTGGAGAGTAAACCCTATAACAAAAGAATTCGAAGGCCTCCTTCTTGGCTTTTGTTATATAAAAAATATAAAAGTATATATATATAAAAAATAAGGGGAGGGTTCTATGGATGAGACGAATCTAGTACAGAGTCTGAGACAAAATATCCCAGAATTTTTTATCTGTCAGTAAGGTTAGAGAATTACCATATCATTGGTTAAAAATTTCCCACAAGAGAATATTTATATAAGTGTTTTTTTTAATATTTAGAGTTTTCCATTCCAGTTACTTTGATGGATTGTGCCGACCAGACGCGAGGACCCGAGGCGGCACCAGTACAAGGAGACTGTGGGGGTTCATACGGAACATGCGTCAGTGTAACAGCACTAAGAAGGTGAGGCGCCGCCCTGCACCTGATTTTAAGACTATTAAACTATGAGTTTTTTTGCAGCATTGTCCCTTTCGCTTTTCTTTCCATTTTTCTTATCTCTATAACTGGGCAGGAGGGGTGTTACATGAGGGGTGCAGTGCTGGTGATACCAACAGGATGACATGTGGCCCCAAGGGACCATCGATTCTGAACCCCTTTAACCATGGTATTGAGACTTCCCACACCGCCCTGGGGACTCCTGCAGTACGGTGCTGTGAGAACAGAGTCTACCCCGAGGTCCCCGTCAGAGCTAGGGAGAGAGGACACAGGGTTCCTAACTAACAGCAGGTGAACGCGGAGAGTAAGACTAGGGCATCATGTGGTATGCAGCATCTATAAAGCATGGATCAGGAATTATTACAAAAGTTATACTGTGGGACGAGAGGATTCCAGGCCAGAAGCGCAGGCTACCCGTTCCGGGGTCACGCAGCATTCCCGAGGCTCAAGGGCACCCCCCAATAATACAGAGCATTAAATAGATCCATGGCTCCCAAACTGGGAGAGCCACCCCTAATACGGAGCATTAATAATGCAGGGTCACCAGGGAAGGAGGTCCAATATTTCAGAGCCCAAGTATATACAGATCTTCGCAATTAAGAGCCCAATCATTTTATGCACCCCAATTATGCTGCCCTCAGAATACAGAAACACCCAGCATACAGAGCCCCAATAATCAATGCACCCCAAAATAGGGAACTAATTGCACCCAATAATACGGAGCACCAACAGACAGCTGCCTCACTAAATGCGGCAACACCCCAATATACAGAGCCCCAATAATACAGTGACCCATTTAAATGACTCAAATACTACAAACCACAGTTCCAGCGCCTCAAGCATAATGCACCCCAATAATCATAGCCCCACTAAATTGCTGACGCCCACATCCAGAGCCCCATATGCTGCAGTTCCAGTACACAGAGCCCATATCATGCCGCATTAAATAATCCGAGCCCCAATAAAACAGAACCCCAGCAATACAGAGCCCCAATAATTAATGCACCCCAATAATACAGAGCCCCAATAATTACTGCGTCTCAATATTACAGAGCCCCAATAATACAGGACCCTAGCAATAAAAAGCCCCAATAATACAAAATGTCCCACTACAGGGGATATAGGTGTTAGCAGTAAGTACCCATCAATCGAGCTTCAAACGCTTGATGTACTTAGCCCAAAAAAGGCCGGAAACTCCAAAACACCACGGAGGTCCGGTATCAATAGGACAATATAGGGCAAGAAAAATATATTTGGCCAGAAAGGATGACGCCAACACTACTATACAAGAGTATAGTCCAATGATACAGGACCCCAGTAATAAAGAGCCCCAATAATGCAGAGCCCTAGCAATACAAGGCCTAAATAATACAAGACCCCAATGGCATCCCACAATGAGAGCTCCCCAACAATACAGGGCCCCAGGTATACAAGGCCTAAATAATACAGCACCTCAATAGTACAGGGTCCCAATAATACAGAGCCCCAGTCATAAAGGGCTCCAATAATACAAAGCCCCAGAAATATGAGCCCCAATAATACACTGCCCCAGAAATACAGGGCCCCAATACTATAGAGCCCCAATAATACAGACCCCCAGAATGACAGGATCCCAAAAATACAGAGCCCCCGCAATAGAGGACCCCAATAATACAGAGCCCTAGAAATATAAGCCCCAATAATAAAGTTCCCCGGAAATACAGGGCCCCAAAACTATAGAGCCCCAAAACTATCGAGGCCCAATAATACAGAGCCCCAGAATAAAAGGATCCCAATAATACACAGTCCCAGCAATAGAGAACCCCAATCATACAGTGCCCAAGCAATACAGGGCCCCAGCTGTACAGGTCCTCAATAAAATAGCACCCCAATAATACAAAGTCCCAGCAATACAGGGGCCCAATAATATAGAGCCCCAGAAATACAGGGGCCCAATAATGCAGAGCCCCAGCAATACAGGGGCCCAATAATACACGGTACCAGCAATACAGGGGCCCAATAATATCGGGTCCCAGCAATACAGGGTCCCAATAATACAGGGTCCCAATAATACAGGGTCCCAATAATACAGGGTCCCAATAATACAGGGTCCCAATAATACAGGGTCCCAATAATACAGGGTCCCAATAATACAAGGTCCCAGCAATACAGGGTCCCAGCAATACAGAGCCAGAGCAATTAAAGTCCCAATAAATACAGGGTCTAGCAATACAGGGGCCCAATAAAACAGAGCCCCTGTAATACTGCCCCAGTCTTACAGCGCCCCTAGCTATACCGCCGACAATAATACAACACCCCAATAACACAACCCCTCTACTATCCCAGGATTCTATTATCCCTTTCATATCCTGTCACAGAATATAAACAGCTGAGGGTCTGTTACAATTGTCTCTAGTCCTGACAACCCGCTGTGAGTTACACTTAGGACTGATATACTGTAACGATCACCAGGAGTGAGACAAGATGCTGATGTTCACACCAAAGAGGACTGGATACATTGTAACACAATGCACTGCACCCTGCAGACACTCTCCCACCGGTGATGCACCCTGCAGACACTCTCCCACCGGTGATGCACCCTGCAGACACTCTCCCACCGGTGATGCACCCTGCAGACACTCTCCCACCGGTGATGCACCCTGCAGACCACTATCCCACCGGTGATGCCACCCTGCAGACACTCTCCACGGTGATGACACCCTGCAGACTATCTCCACCAATTGATGCACCCTGTAGAACATATTCCACAGGTGATGCACCCTATGGACCACTCTTCACCATGATGCACTCACGGACACACGTCTCCCACCAGTGATGCACCCTCGGACACACTCTCCCACCATGATGCACCCTACAGACAATCTCCCACCAGTGATGCACCCTACAGGAACTATCCCACCAGTGAGTGCAACCCCTACCAGACACTCTCCCACCAGTGATGCACCCTACAGACACTCTCCCACCAGTGATGCACCCTACAACACTCCTCCCCCAGTGATGACCCTACAGACACTTCACCAGGAGCACCCTAAAGAAACCTCTCCACCAGTGATGCACCCACAGACACTCTACCACCAGTGATGCACCTCAGACACTCTCCCACAGTGAGCCCCCTACGACACTCTCCCCCCCAGTGATGCACCCTACAGACACTCTCCCACCAAGTGATGGAACCTACGACATCTACCCCCAGTGATGCACACCTACAGACACTCTCCAACAAGTTGATTGCACCCTGATCGACTCTCTCACACAGTGATGCACCCTCCAGACACTCTCCACCAGTGAGCACACTATTGACATCTTCCACCAGTGATGCACCTATGGAAACTCTTTCCACCAGTGATGCACCCTATGGACACTCTTCCACCAGTGATGCACCCTATGGACACTCTTCCACCAGTGATGCACCCTATGGACACTCTTCCACCAGTGATGCACTCTATGGACACACTCTCCCACCAGTGATGCACCCTACAGACACTCTCCCACCAGTGATGCACCCTACAGACTCTCTCCCACAAGTGATGCGCCTTACAGACACTCTCCCACCAGTGATGTACCCTCCAGACACTCTCCCACCAGTGATGCACCCTCCAGACACTCTCCCACCAGTGATGCACCCTCCATGGACAGTCACATTATTACCTTCCTGGCCCAGCACAATGAACTTGGATGACTTAATGACTTTCCCATCGAGGGTCCACGTGACAGTCGGAGGTGGATCTGAGGTGACTCGGCACTGTAGTATCAGCTTTTCTCCATCCACCAACTTAGCGTCTTGTAAGACCTCTGAGAACAGGGGTGGGGTCCCTGAGGTTCTCTCCGCAGTTGCCTTGCTCTCCACTTCTCCATCCACTACGTACACACAGTTCTGCTGGATCTGCTCCTCCGTGGGGGAAGGTTTCTCCTCCAGGGCTGGGGTCTTAGCAACATCTTCCTTGAGGGGGGATCTGGAGTTTTCTTCATTAACGGCTGGTTTTAACTTCTCCTCCTTGGGTGAGGCTCTGACTTTTTCCAGGTTTTCTACTGTTTTAGCAATTTCTTCTTTGACAGTTACTTTTGCCTTTTCCTGGTTGACCGCTGGTTTAGTATTTTCCTCTTTGGTGGGGGGCTTCATCTTTTCCTGGTTGACTGCTGGTTTTATACTTTCCTCTTTGCTGAGGGGCTTCGTCTTTTCCTGGTTGACCACTGGTTTTGTGCTCTCCTCCTTGGTCGGGGGTTTTACCTTCTCCAGGATGGCTGCCGGCTTGGCATTCTCTTCCTTGGAACTAGGTTTCGGCTTATCATCCTTTAGGGCTAGGGGTTTGACTTTTTCCTGGTTGAAGAGACCCTTTGTCTGGTTGAGTACTGGCTTTGCGTTTTCCTCCTTGACACCAGATTTTGGTTTATCATCTTTGACCAGTTGATTGAGTTTGTCATCTCTGCTAAAGGGTTTGGCGTTTTCGTGAGGCTCGGTGCTGTTGGCATTGCCATTCTCGGTCGGGACCTTTTTCTTATTACCGAGGACTGACCTGAAGTCTGGGGTGGCCGCTTTTACTGGAGTCTTTTCCACTATAGGAGGTTTTGAGACTGGGGTCTTTTTCCCCAGCACCGATCGGAAATCCACCTGCGGTGTGGCGTGGACCTTGCGCTCATCCTCAGACAAGGCCTTAGGTTTGACCTGTCGCTGGAGGTTGGCTCTGAAGTCCATCTGCTCAGTTGAGACGTCCTGAAGGTTCTCTTCAGAAACAGTCCTAGCGGTTGCCTTCTTTCCTAGGAGATTGCGGAAGTCCAACTGCTCGGCTTCTTGCTGCCGGAGTTTTTCCTCTGTATGTTCCTTAACCTCTACTCTCCTCTTGAGTACGCCACGGATGCTGTCTTGATTGTCAGCTCTGTGGATCACCCCTGCAATCCTTAGTGCATTGTCAGGTCCACATCCATCTCTTTCTGAGAAGGCCGGCTGCTCCCTTTGCCTAAGTGTCAGCGAGAGGAAAGAGAAAGAGGCACTTAGGGAGGTCTGGCTTACAAATCAAACAAATTGTGAGCAAGGAAGCAAACTCCTAGGGGAGGAGAGATCCATGTGAAGAAGCGAGTCCATCGCTTTATTGCATCAGTGATGACTTCAGTGGCCTTATAAGGAAAACAGCCAAAAAAATGATCTCCTGCCCGTCCTGGCTGTCTCTGGATGGGTCACATTTGGGGGATTAGAGGCTCATAGGTCTGGGATGGAAGAGAATTAGCAGAGCAAAAAATAGCATCCACCCGTCCTGAGCGCCCCGTGGTGACTTACTGTGTGAGCGCCCGGGTTGCCGGCTCGCCCTCCTGCAGCCTCACAGACACCTGGCAGCTGCATTCACCCACCGCGTTCCTGCAAACAAAAGGGGAATTTTTATCCTCGGGAAACCAATTAAATATCACAAAATGTAACAAAAAGTTTCTCTGCGCTCCCTAACAATAGCGCGGTTTATTCCCAGCCCCCTCGGGACATGTTTGCACTTCAGACAGGACATGATTGCAACACGAGCATCAGGTCTACAGCAAGACAGGGATGTAAGGGGTTAATCTCACAGCCGGGCTTGGATGGTTTCGGAATAAATTGTTTCTGGGAATGAGAAGTTGGAACAAGGAGATTGTTTATGGTCCAGGGCAGAATTAGCACCCGACGTCACTCAAAACCTGAAGATCAGGGGTGACTCGCTATCCCCCTAGAGCCCAGAAAAGTGAGATATAATGTGCAGACTCCTCACACTGCTGCGCTGCTGGGGAGGCCTCCCCGGACACAGCTCTGGAGTGTGGCACCACAAAGAACATAAGGAGAGCATATACAGAGCTCCAATCCCCCTGCATAGATAAGAGTTATGTGTTACATTGTATCTACATGGCACAAGCAGCATAAACTCCTCATAGCTCCCCCTACTGGTGGCAGCAAAGAGAATCTTATCATGTAAAAGGGTACATATCTTATATCTCCTAATGTGTGATCACTAGAGGTCTGACTACCCCAGGAATTGAAGGGATCAGGACCCCAGAGTGTGAACGCAGCAGTGCTGTGCCCTCCATTCATTTTCATGATCATAGTTATAAGACAGATGTTTCATCCTGATCTCCCTGGTTCAGGGTCTGGATGACAGACAGTAACGGACGTCTGTAGAGACTGAAGGGAGGGACATTCATTTTTCTGTTCTTCTCCTCCCATGCATCACCTTATAGAGTACCATGTGAGAGTGAGTTAGAGGGGGATTCTGCCCCTGGGGGTCTCTATAGACTCTCTCTAGGACAGGTGAGCTCTGCTGGATGTTTGCACCTGCCGTCTATGGTGGTCCCCACTCGCATCCCATCCCGCTTCATATTCAGCTTCTTTACAAGTCTCATGCGTCCCCCTCCTCCTCCTTCACATTCAGCCCCTGATTTTCCACTGCATCCTGTGAGGAGGAACCCCCCCCCCCTCCCACTGTCCTCGTTTATATTAAAAACTTAAAAGTGTCGCCATATATGGTGCTGAGAATGTATTGGCGTCTGTGCGGAGGACATGCCTCGGGGCTAATGCCTCCGTCACAGAGACCAGCACCTCGTTGCCTTCAAAGAGATGGAACATAATGGATCACTAATGTTTTATCGGAGGCGCACGGGGCAGGCAGCGCCGCTCAATCAATACCATATTAAGTTCTTTTCCAGCAGATTCTCTGGCCTGACACGAATCCCAGCGTATGGGAGAACATAGCAGCGCCATACTGTGCACATCGTTCACCTCCATAAGGCGACTTAGCCCTATTATCTATCCTGGGCCGATATCCAGTGCAAAGTTATTCTCTTATTAAAAGGGAATGTCTATAAATATTAAAATGACTCCTCCCCCTGGGTGAGGCCCCTCCTACTGGCAGCTCACATTTTACAGAATCCCTGATTTCAGCAGAATTTACATGGGACTGATGGCCAGGAAGAAAACACTCACGTAATACCAAGTCCAAGCTATTTTCTAAATCTATGCTGTCTGTCACTGAATGGAAACATCAGGGGCCTAGCTCTGCTTACACAGGTGAAGTGTTTGTCAAAATATTATATTAGATTCATGATATATATAAATTATATGGTGAATTACTTGGCTCAATACAAGCAGAACTGGACACTAAACTGATCTCGTCCACACGGATACATTGTAGCAGAACGTCTGCAAGTTTATATAGACTTGATCCCGGGAATTGTATATAAGAGATACAATTACCCTATTGCATTATACACGGACAATGCACTTTGGGTGAACTCCTTGGACCAGGTAAATAAATGTGCCCCATAGGTACCCTATGGGGCACATTTATTTACCTGGTCCAAGAGTCACCCAAAGTGGCATGTCCGGGTCTATGCACGCATCGGCCGCGATAACTAAGATCATGCGCCCGATAATCCTGCATGTTGTCCCGCTTCTTTCCAGTGCAATGTCCTTGCGACACCACTTTTTGAAGTTAAAATCCCAGCGCTCATCCGAATCAGTCGGATCAATTCGATGGGCCCCCTCCCCCTCCCCCGCTTTTCTGTTGCTAAAACAGCGTAGCACGCGACAATCCCTTGCGTGCATCACACATCCCCAGTTAAAGGGGTCTTTCCCTCGTCTGGGCAATTCCACAGTCGTTTCCATTATCCTGCCATAATGTAAACATTCGTCATTAGAATAATTATTAAAAAAAATGTTTCTTGTGTGACAATAATTTCCACAAATGTGTCAATGGGTCCCTTAGAAACGAGATTGCTTCCCCTCGATACGGCCCACCGCTGCTGGAGAGATTGCACAAAGAAACAAAGGTTTTTTGGTAGATGAAATTCCCCGAGCGTTACTACTGCAGGTCCGCAGCAAGCCGTCCTGTGGCAATGATTGCTGAATCCCTGGTGGGTCCTCCGGAGGTCTATAGTGCAAGTCTGGCCCAAACCGCTGCCAGAGTTGTGGACTGGGTCGTAGTCCGAGTAAGCTATCTGGTTTCTAAGGGACCACATGACGAATTTATGGGAAATTAATCTTCAGTTCACAACTGACATTTTTTGTATTACACCAATTGAAAGAAATGTTGTTACATATGGCACTTAATTTATTAAATGTAATGCCCAGATGGGAAAACCCCGTTTAAATATACCTGCCCAGAATAAGCTGCGCAAATCCAAAAACGTCGGAAAACACGACGAAAGTGGGGCCCGAGACCTTAGTAAATAAGCCTCTATGAATCCAATCTCATCTCTGCCCCTCTCCATGGGGCTCCCTCTGACCCCTGGTGAAGCAACCCATAAGCTGTTATTTACTGAATTTGACTTCAAAGGATGTCACGACAAAGTTACAAATTGCGTCGCAATGAAGATTTATTGTAATAGTTTGTTGTCCCATGCCAACCCCAAACTTTGAAAATCCTGATGTGTTACAGAAACCAAAACTTTGGCTCACTTCACGTTTCGGGCCCCTTTACAAAGCTTTCACCAATCTTTGGCTCCTGTAATAAATGTGGCGCTTTACATACAGAATTTTCTGTCTTGTCGGACACAGAGCACTTTTAGCTGAATACACGTTACAAAATTCTCAGGGTTGTTTTTTCAGTGCAAATGTCCGCGAAAACTGACGCAACACTGGTGGATGCATGTGACCTTTTGTTCGGTAGTCCTGCTTACCTACAACTTCATCTTAAACAACCTAGACACTGATCCTGTATAACCGCCAACGCCTCTTACTGCAAGTGTCGACCTGAACACTCCGAGTCTTCCTTTGTACTTCCTCAGGACAATTGAAGACGTCTCAATTCTGCAGGCCACTCAACATCCGCTAAGCTCTCGGCCGTCCTTCATCCAGTGCACATCAGGGAAGGGGTCTCCAGCGATGGCACAGGACAACAGCGCGCTCTGCCCCACCTCTAGCACCATGGCTTGGTTTGCTGATGAACCAGGGCTGGGTCCCCTCCTGCGGCTCTGAGGTATCGGAGACATCAATCACATTACATACAAATCCAGTCCCAGCTAGGACCCACTAGTGACACTGATGAAAGACTCCAACACCCGCCAAAGCACAGCAAAGTGTGGCAGTTGCGTATACTGTGCGTATGGTAACTGTGCGTGTTAACTGTGCAGATTGTAACTGTTTTGTAGGTGTATACTGTTGGCAGGTTGTAACTGTGGCGTGGTAATAGACTGTGCAGTTTTGTACTGTGTGTGCGGTGGAGAGTAGGCCCCCGTTCCCGTATATTAATCCCTCTTTGAACCTTAATGATACTGCCCCCTGTTCCCCCATATACACCGGGCCCCGATTTAGTCCAGCGGTGACCCGTGTATTGTTCCCTCTGTTGTGCCCCGTGATGATATGTGCTTTTGACCCCGAATAATCCTCGGTACCGAGGAGACGCCCTCTTGTGGGACCCGTAGAATTACCCTGGTACTGTAGATTAGGGCCCTCGGCCCTATGTAGGACCGCGTCACCCGGCATACTAGAACCTTCTGTTGACCCTTAAAAGTAGTGCATCATGTAACCCGCCGTATATGATTGACCCCAGTACCATGGATTTATGACCCTGTGGACCCTATGGATTATACCTTGCTTTTACCCGGGGTATATGTACCGTTCTGTGTGAACACCGGTAGATTATAACCCTCATGTACCAGGGAAGAGATACGGACCCCTGTGGACCCGGTTAGTAATACCGCGGTGTGGACCCTATGTGAGACCCCTCGAGTGTGACCATGTAGGATTATATGACCCTCGTGCCCTGTATATAGGCCCTGGTGACCCCGTCTATAGGCCCCATGTGGGACCCCCGTATTTATATGACCCTCAGTGTGACCCACCCCGTAGAGGATTAGACACCCTCAATGGGCCCCTGTCTATGAATACCCGCAGTGACCCCGGATATTATATGAACCCTCAGGTGATGACCCCCGTATACTTATATTCTGACCCTCCCCGTATTTTCCCCCCCCGCTATTATTACTTCTGTGTTACCCCACCTGTATTATAGGGGGTGGGGGACCTCTGTTGACCCCTGTATCTTAATATGGCCCTCTGTGTGACCCCGTATTATATTATATGACCCTCTGTGTGACCCTGTATATTATATGACCTTCTGTGTGACCCTGTATATTTATGACCTTCTGTGTTACCCTGTATATTATATGACCTCTGTGTTACCCTGTATATTATATGACCTTCTGTGTTACCCTGTATATTATATGACCTTCTGTGTTACCCTGTATATTATATGACCTTCTGTGTTACCCTGTATATTATATGACCTTGCTGTGTTACCCGTATATTATTGACCCCTCAGTGTGACCCTGTATATTATATGACCCTCAGTGTGACCCTGTATATTATATGACCCTCATTTTGACCCCTGTATATTATATGACCCTCTGTGTGACCCTGTATATTATATGACCTTTCTCTTCTGTGTACCCGTTATTTATATGACCTTCTTGTGACCCTTTATAGTAGTATGACCCTACCAGTGTGACCCTGTATATTATATGACCCTCAGTGTGACCCTGTATATTATATGACCCTCAATGTGACCCTCATGTATATTATATGACCCTCTGTGCGACCCTGTATATTATATGACCCTCAGTGTGACCCTGTATATTATATGACCCTCAGTGTGACCCTCATGTATATTACCCTTTGTGAGACCCTGTAAAGGATTTTCCTCGGGACTTTGGGAAGGATATAAGGAGGAGTGTCGCTATGTCGTTCTGTCCTTGCTCATACATATATGGGCACATTTACTAGTTCCTTTGCCGCATTTTTTCTGTTGGACTTTGCACGTTCTTTGAGTTGTAAACGCTTGCCAGATATTTAATAAGTGTACCAAATGGGTCGCATGTTTCACTATTCTTCACACTACACACAAAATTAGTGGGTTTGTCCGGTGTGCACAGTTTGACTGTTCGTCCATTTATCCTGCTGATTCCGAACGAATTGTGTTGCAAAAAAAACGCCCCATGGCAAATGTGCACCAAAAAAACAAAAGGGTGCGCTCAGGAGGACAGGCTGATCTGCCCAACATGGGTCCTAGCACAGGAAGGTATGCGTCCTCATTCTCCATTCCAGATCCAAATCTGCAGATACATTTCCCGCTTCTTACATATGTCTGGATACTCATCCAGCACAATGAATAGCTTCTATGATAACATTTCTGCCCCTACATATGGGGCTTCATTTACTAAGGTTGCCGCAGAGCGGGCATTTTCGTCAGTCAGGTTTTTCCGTCAATTGCTTCCGGCTTGCCACACCTCGCAGAAATCAGGGGCGTGCCGCCAGACAACGTTCAGATTTTAACATTTAGAATTGTTACGAAAGACACGCACTTACAACATGCCCGGGGAAGAAGCAGTGAACTCCGGCAGACCTCAGCGGGGAACTATCAGATGCAGAACTCCGGCGCAACGATCATAGGATCGCGGCACGACCCGAATCCCCCTCGTCGGCCCAATGCCACCGCGGGATCGTGACATGGACCGGTTGGTAAATCTGCCCCTATGTCTTATACATGTCACACCCAGATCTACACTCCCTTTCGCATTCAAAAGTCTGTGAAAACTTCTGCTCCGTATCATGTCTGATATTCCAGTCCACAGCGAGATTCATCATATTTCTGCCTTGCCCTCATGTCCAATCTCCAGACACCCCGAGCTGCATCATTTTTCGCTTTGGCCCTCATGTCCTAATACTCCAGACCACCAGAGCTGCAGTCACATTCTAACTCTAGACTTGTGAGCCCAACGCTCAGGCATGAAGCCGTAGACCATACTGAATGACGCACGAAGCTGTCTGCAGACGCCACAACCTCTACAGATACCACCACACAATGCCTAACTCTTACATCCTCCCTGCAGCTCCCTTGGAATGGACTGGAGCATTCATACAACCAAAGCAGGACTCTAGCTTGAGCACACGAAACTTGTATAAGAGAATGAAAGCGAGTTATGAAGAGCGCTCTGGATGTAACTGGAATAAAGGGGCATGTTGGAATCATCAAAACTGTGAATGCAGCTCTGGAGGGTGCTAGAGGGACATGCTCACTGTTACAGAAGATTAAAGCAGGATTAATAAAAAAAAAAGGGAGCCTTATTTTTATTCCTCTCGACACTTTGATTTCTACTTGTATTCACAAGTCAGAAGCCAATGTATTCAGTGCTTGTCAAAAATATGTGAGCCTCTAAACACCTTTAGACTCGCCCTCAAACATCTCCATTAAGGCGTCCTCCATGAGGCCTGCACAGCCATTTTCTGCTGGATAGCAAGGATTTATGGCGCATAAATTCATCATCGTTCTCCCATCAATCCTCCCTCTCTGTACATCCCTTCTGTACCTCTGCTCATCCTGAGCCACCCCCAGTTCATGAACAGAATAAAAAAAAACCTTACCCTAAACCCCATACCTCTGCCCCTATAACCCTGTATACACCGTCCTGCCGCCCTAAACCCATGTAATACACACGTCCTGACCCCTTATAAACCCTTTAATACACCTCCTGCACCCCCTATAACCCTGTAATACCCGCACCACAAGTACCTGACACCGGTCCTCACCTCATACCCCTGTATAAACCTCCTTACCCCTATAGACCCTGTATAACCACCCTCCTGAAGACCCCTATAACCCTATATACACCACCCTGACCCCCTATAACCCTTATCAAACTCCGTCCTGCACCCCTAGTAACCCTGTTATACACCTCCGCAGCCCCTAGAAACCCTGTTATACAAGTCGCTCGCCTGAACACCCCTGCACCCTATAACCCTGTATACCACCTCCTACCACCCTATAAAATAC
Organism: Engystomops pustulosus; assembly: GCA_019512145.1. Lineage (NCBI taxonomy): Eukaryota > Metazoa > Chordata > Amphibia > Anura > Leptodactylidae > Engystomops > Engystomops pustulosus. Next base: position 56,351 of record WNYA01000570.1, read on the forward strand.
CTGTAGACTACCGTCCTAGCACCCCCTATAACCCTGATATACCACTGCCCCCTACCACCTCTAACATACCTTGACCCTGATAACCAATGGCAGCCGTTACCCTAAACCCTGTCTGCAGCCACTATAACCTGTAAGCTATGTCCGTGCACCCCCTAATTAACCCTGTATAGCATTGCCCTCCTACACCCATATCACCCTGTATACATCGCCTGCACCACCTATAACCCTGTATACATGTCCGGCACCCACTATAACCCTGTACATGTCTTCACATCCTGTAAGTTCCTGCACCCTATACACCCTGTACAATTGTCCTGCACTCCCTATAACCTGTAACAGTGTCTCCACATACCGTACAGCCGCCCTTTGTAAGTCCTCCCTTGTAATGCCTCACCCTAACCCGATCCCCCTAACACCCCTAACCCCGTATACACTCTCCTGCACCCCTATAGCCTTGTATACACCAGACTACACCCATATAAACCCTGTATACAGTGTCCTGCACCCATATAGCCGTGTATACAGTGTCCTGCACCCCTATGACTCTGTATACAGTGTCCTGCACCCCTATGACTCTGTATACAGTGTCCTGCACCCCTATGACTCTGTATATACAGTGTCCTGCACCCCTATGACTCTGTATACAGTGTCCTGCACCCTCATCCTTATACGTCCTGCTATGATCGACAGTGTCCTGCCCCCTTACTCGAACAGATGTCCTGACTCTTATACGTGTCCTGTCACCTTATTTAGTCCTGCACGCTATCTCTGTCTTGTCCTGCCTATTCTTGTATAACAGTGTTCACCCCTATCTCTGACATTGCAACCCCTTATCAACCGTTCCTGCTATGGATCGAATACAGCTGTACCTTAACCAGTAAACACCCCGGACCCGAAACGTTAAGGGAAACCTAATTGCGATAAAACACAGTGGAAAATATTAGAAAATGTCATGATGACGAAGTGCACCGAGCTAAGGGGGGTCTTGGCTCAGGAGCTGCGCCCCTAATGCTGCACATCTCTCCTCGTGTGGTCCATTAGGGGGTGATCAGCCGCACTCCGCTTGTATATTCCTGGCTGTTTAGAGTCTCTGACAGAAGCATCAAGCATCCCCTGCAGTGGCATCGACCCCCCCCCCAAAGCAAACTAACAGTCCAACCTTGAGCGCCGCTCCCTTACCATCTATGGTGCTCAGCGATCATCCTGGTCCCTCATGCCATAAAATCTCCCCCCAGTGACGGCTACCTGCAGGTACACAGCCCATGTTATGGACCTGCAGCTCAATCACGCCCACAGAGCAATGTGCGCTGCGCACCAACACCGTCCACAAGAGAGCAACAGCATCAGACACTGTGGCACTAGGTCCTCATCCCATAGCCTGTGACATCCTGCTGCACCCCCATTAACCAGTGTACAACCCTAGGCAACCCCTATAACTCAGTGTAACTCCCTGCCCTATAACCTTATTTCCCTACTGCCACCCCCTATGGCCCTGTGTACAGCCCCTTCCTGCATCCCTATAAGCCGTGTACACTCCATCCACTATAATCCGTTTAAGTAAGACCGCCCTGCACCCCCATAGCACTGTGTACCCCCTGCAACCCGCACACACATCTTACCCTTTGCAACCTAATACCCCTATAACTCAGTGTAACATCCCTGCCTATAACCCTGTATATATCCGGTACCTGTCACCCCTCAAAGATCCTGTGTAACCCCCGTCACTGACCCCCCTACCCCGTATTGCACACCCTACCTGGTTACACCTATACTTGTAACCCCTTCCATAACCCCTGTATATACTGTCGCTTCATGCACCACCCCAAAACTATACCTGTGGTACAACCGATTAATCAACTCCCTATAACCCATGTATACCACATCCCTATAAACCCCTTGCTACCGTTTACACTCTCCTCCCATACCCTGTACTACAATACTCTGTTCCCCTATAACCCTGTATACACCTCTGTCCGCTTATAAGCCCTGGTATACCCTCCTCGCACCCGTATACACCCTGTTGATACAACTCTCCTGCACGCTCCTATAACCCTTATATCACCTCTCCTGCCCCTATAACCCTTAACACTCTCCTCTGGCCTGCTATAACCCCTGTATACTTTGACTATCCTCCTGTATCTCCCTGCCGCTAACAACCCTGTATACACTCTTCCTGCCGAACCCCGATACCGCCTGCAAACTACACCGCCCGTATACTCCTATGCTATAACCCTCGCACCCCTAAGCACCTGCCTGCACCATAGACCCTTGCGCCTCCCACATGTTAGGGACACCTTCTTGCTCCATGGTCAGGGTGCAGCGTGTGGTGGGGGTCTCACTGTGTCCTCCCCCGGATGCATTGGCTCCTGCACAGATTGTAACATGGAATCTCTCAGGGTAAAAGGATTATCGGATAAACCTGAGACTCAGCGTTAAACACAGCACAAGGTCATGAGCTGCGGAAGTGCTGCCCCCCCCTGGACCACCCCCATAGGAGATCTCCCCTGACCCAACCATAAAGCTCTGGAGGAATTTCTCTTATTGAGTTTAACACAATTTTTCATTACTTTTCTGTCTCCTCCATGAGCAAAACCCTGAGCGTCCGAGTCCGTGACGTCTGCTGCAGGGGATCACGTGACTGGTGGGCACCCTAGTGGCTAGCGACAGGTGGGTGCGGAGGACAGCGACACAGAAGCTCCTACCGTGCCCCCCGTGCAGCGTGTGTGTACAGCCCGTCCATCCCGCAGAGGCTTCCCGCACACCAGGTGCAGCCCGGGATGTCATCAGGATTTCAGCAGATTAATCTTCATGGAGAGGAAACCTCCCTCTGAGTAATGAGCTTATAACACGAGCTCCTCGCCCCCTCCCCAGAATATAACACAGCACAGGGGGGTCCCACAATATTCCCAACATTGCACCTCCATAACTGGATGAGGCGGTGCCGGCAGCCGCCCTTATCCTCCTTCTACTGGGTGCTTTGCACATTCTCTCACTCATCCTTTATAATTGAGGAGCAATGCCAGGCAGCCCGTGGTCCCACCTGCGGCTGCCACATTACTCTCTATCCTATGTATGTACTAGCAGTGCCTAGCAGCCCCTGATCCCTCTGCAGGCCTGCACATTACATCTCTATCCATGACTGATGAAGCTGGCCTAGGCAGCGCCCTATCCCCTTCAGACTTGATCCCCAATAAGGCGCGTGCAGGCAGCTTATCCTTAGGCTGCATCACTCTCACCTATGTATGAGCAGCGGGCCTCAGCATGCTCCTTCTCCCCTGCAGGGCTGCACATTACTCTCGTCTCATATGCAGGAGGAGCGGTGCAGGCACCCTTATCCCCTTGCAAGGCTGCACATTACTCTCTCTCCTATATAAACAGCAGCGGTGCCAAAGCCCCTTATCCCCTGCAGGGCTTGCCATTACTCTCTATCTATGTATAAGGAGCGGTGCCCGCAGCATCTCTTCCCCCCCATGCAAGGGCCGCACATTAACTCTCTCATCCTATGTTAGGAGCTGGTGCACGCATGCTCCTATCCCCTGCGCGGCTGCACATTACCTCTTATCCTATGTTGAGGGTGCCAGGGCACTCCTTCTCCCTTGCAGGCTGCACATTACTCTCTATCCATGCATGAGGATGGCGGTGCCGCAGCCCTTATACCCCTGCTCCGTGGCACATTACTCCATCATGTAAGTGCTTGGTGCCAGAGCCCTTTCTGCCGGGCTGCACAGTCTACCCTATCCTATGCATGAGGAGCGGTGTGCGGCACTCCTATCCTCCGTAGCCGAGAGTGCTGACGCACAGACTCTTTCCCCTCCTCGGGATATAAATCAGTGCAGAGCCCTTTCCGTATCCATGTAGGCTGCACATTACTTCCGCTCTCAATTAAACATGATGGTGCCATGCAGCTCCTTATGCCCCCGAGCAGGGCATGTCAGCTGACCGCCAGCATGCAGCGGTGCCCAGGCAGCTCCTTATGAGGACCCCGGACTTATCTTACTATCCCCTGCACAGTACCAAACTTGGCGGCGTACCACAGATCGACAGTATGTGCGTCTATAAGAATGGAAAATTTGAAGAGAATGGTGAAGACCGAAATAACTGCAGTCATGATGGGCGAAATATTTACAACCGGGACTGGTGGGCGTCCTATGCTCGCCGATTAAATATGTTCACCCTAATCGCGTGAAACTTCCGTTCTGTGTGACTCCCCCGATTTGCTCGTCAGGTAGCAGAGGCACAGTCACTACGCCATAGACATCCATTATGACTAGTGGTTCCAGTCACCTTCATCGGCTCGATGGTAAGTATATCGGCCAGATAGGTTATCCTTATCGGCTCGAGCCTTATCATCACTTCTCGGCTCATCATATGCATCATATATGGTCTGCGCTCAGCCGGAAGACACATAGGGCGACCGCACCCTTATGGACTCGAGCAGCCACCCTAGCGGTAGCAAGGCAGTCACGGGTAAGAGGGAGTCACTTATCGCTCGGATGGCCCCCAGTCACTACGTCGGACATCATCAGAGGCTGCAGCCACTATATCGGGCTAACTAGCTCCAGACATTAACGGCTCACCCGCAGTGGTCTCATGATTCGGCCCGACAGCATAGCTCATCACTTATGGGCTCAGCAGTGGGGTCAGTCACTTATCGGCTCAGAAGCGCGTACTTACTCGGATTAGCAATGTTTCGCAGCCCATTATCGCTCACTGCGTTGGCCAAGTCTTGCGGGATTACTCACTGGTTGTGTATCGCCCCACGTCTACATCCGGTAATAGTCCGTTATGAGGGTGCTGTCACTGTTCGGGCTCAGACAGAGCTGCAGTCACTCTTATGCGGCTCACGGAGAGTGTGCATTCACTTCGTGTAGCGTGCGATTTCGGCTCGCAAGAGGAGCTCTAGGCCAGCAAGGAGTCACTATCGTGGCCCTCAGCGAGGTTGCAGTCACTTATCGTGCTCAGCTAGAGTTGCAGTCACTTATCGGGCTCCAGAGGTGCGTCTAGCAGCGAGCGCAGTCACCTTATCGGGCTCAAGGGTGAGTATCGCTCTGTCAGGGTGAATCATTGGTTGCTAGCATGGGTCATCACTTATTGGCTCCCATCGTGGGTCACCAACTCCCCTTACATTTTCCTGGGGTCATCACCCCCTTTACATGTTCCCTATGTGTTACCATGTCTCTCAATGAATTACACATTCCAAATTTCTGTCTTTTTCTCTCGTACATTCAGAGGTGTGGGGGTTTTTTACACATCTAAAAGTTCTCACAGTTAATGGTTCGTTACAATGTACGGAGTCCAGGCGGACTGTCATACACATCGGTATGGACAATCACATCTGCTGCAGGAGGGAGTCACTCACCGCTTACACTCACTGTTGCGCTGCAGGAGGCCGATCCACACTTGCTCCGGGCCAGGCAGCTGTAGACACCCTGATCTTCAGGGAGAACATCCTGCACCATCATCTCTGCTACCCCATCTATATATGTGGCACTGGCATACTGGATGACCTGGTCTATAGTGGATAAAGAGATTGGTAAAAATACAAAAGCACAGACACAACAAGGAGCATCAGAAAGAAGCAACAATCACAGTTATGAAATTCTGCAAATGCAATAGCAACATTTACTAGGCGACAGTGCCCTCATGTGGTCAGAAAGGTAACTGGAGGTAATGTTCAGAACACATCAATCCTGTACTGATCCCGAGATACATTCTGTATTATACCAGAGTTGTACTCACTATTCTGCTGGTGCAGTCACTGTGTACATACATGACATTACTTATCCTGTACTGATCCTGAGTTACATCCCTGTCTTATACCAACCCGAGCTGCATCACTATTCTGCTGGTGGTTTCAATCCTGTTGGTAACATCACATACATTACTTATCCTGTCTGATCCCTGAGTTACATCCCTGTATTATAGCCCAGCTGCAATCTCACTATGTCTGCTGGTGGTGCAGTCACTGTGACTATACATGACATTACTTATCCTCGACTGATCCTGAGTTACATCCTGCTATTTAACTCCAGACTGCCTCACTATTCTGCTGCTGGTTGGCAGTCACCTGTGTACATACATGACATTACATCTCTGTACTGATCCTGAGTTCATCTGTATTAACACCCTAGGCTGCACTCACTATTCTGCTGATGGTGCGTCACTACTGTGTTACATACGACATTACTGATCCTGTCTGATCCTGAGTACATCCTGTTATTCTACTCCATCTGCACTCACTATTCTGCTGCTGGTGGAGTCACTGGTCACTACATGACATTCCTTATCCTGTACTGATCCTGAGTTACCTCCTGTATTAATACCCCATAGCTGCACTCACTATTCTCTGCTGGTGCATTCACTGTGTAGCATACATGTACTTACTTACCTGCACTGATCCTGAGTTACATCCTGTTTATACCCCAGAGCTGCACTCACTATTCTGCTGCTGGTGCAGTCACTGTGTATTACATGAACATTACTTATCCTTACTGATCCTGATTACATCCTGTATTATACCCAGGCTGCAACGCACTCACTATTCTGCTGCTGTGCAGTCACTGTGTCATACCTGACAGTTACTTATCCTGTCTGTCCCGAGTTTACATCCAGTAGTATACCTAGAGCTGCAACTCACTGATCTGCTGCTGGTGCTGTAGTCACTGGGGCTCATTTGCTAGTGTCCGAACTCCGCCATTTTGTCAGGTTCCCCTGAATCTTTCCGTTTTGCGTCGAATTGCCCCCGGATTTTGGCGCGCATGATCGGATTAAGCCGCATCGGCGTCCGGGCTTCAGGTGACAGAACCTGGGGGGCTTGGCCCATCGGACAACCAACAGATTTGGGAAAAACTGAGAATTTAAAAAACGAAATGTATCGGCAAGATTCACGCACTTACATGCACCCGGAGAAGAAGGTGTTACATTCCGTCGGACCTTGGCACAGCAGCGACACCTTCAGAACTCGGGCCGCACGATCTTAAGCGAATCGCGCCCAGACAAACACCTCTTCGGCAACACTCCGCGGACTGAAACTGTACCGGGTAAGTAAATGTTCCCCACTGTGTCAATCATGACATTACCTTATCCTGTACTGATCCTGAGTTACATCCTGTTTATACTCAGAGCTGCACTCACTCACTATTCTGCTTGCTGGTGTCAGTCACTGTGTACATACTGACATTACTTATCCTGTACGGATCCCGAGTTACAATCCTTAATTATACTCCAGAGCTGCCTCACTATTCTGCTGTGCAGTCACTGTTTCCATACAGGATGACATTACTTACCTAAACCCTGTACTTGATCCTGACGTTACATCCTGTAGTATTGTTTCCCTGCTGCCCTCACTACTTCTTCAACTGTTGCAGTCACTGGGGGTCATTTACTAAGGGCCCGATTTCACGTTTTCCCGACGTGTTACCCGAATATTTCCGTTTGCCGCCGATTGTACCTGAATTGCCCCTGGATTTTGGCGCACTGTCCGGTCGAACGACTCGGCTTGTGGGCGCATCGGCGCCGCATGAATGCACGCGATGGATCGGGGGCGTGGCCAAACAAAAACCCGACGGATTCAGAAAAACCGCCGCATTTAAGAAAAAAAGTGTCGCGAAAATTACACTTTACTCACCAGGTATAGAGGCCGGTGAATTTCAGGCATTCCAGTGCGCCTCGCCTCCGGGGAACTTCAAGCGCATCAGCGCCACCTGGTGTACTGCGGAGAACTACCTTAGGGAATCCCAGCCTGGAGCATCCAACCGCATAGAAGGCGGCCACTGGAATCGCGAACGGACCGGGTAGTAAAAATCTGCCCCAATGTGTACATACATGACATTTACTTATCCTGTACTGATCCTGAGTTTACATCCCTTTATTATACCCAGAGCTGCACTCACTATCTGTCTGCTGCTGGTGGTTTCCACTGTGACCTACATGACATTACTTTTCTGTCCTAATCCTGAGTTACATCCTGTAGTATACCCCTTCTGTAGGCTGCAGCACTCACTTTCTGCTGCTTGGTGCAGTCACTGTGTACGTACAGACATTACTTATTCCTGTACTGATCCTGTTAAATCTGTTATTATACTCCAGAGCTTGCACTCACATTACTTGCTGCTGGTGCAGTCACTGGTGCCAAATTTAACTGTTACCACCCCGGACCCGGCCATTCGCAATCCAGCGCGCGTCTCTGCTCTGATTCGGGTCCGCCGGGATTTAAGAAGGTAGTTTCCTTCCGCCGTCCACCAGGTGGCGCTGCTGCTGCGCTGAAAGTCATCTCAATCGGCGCCGGAAGCCACATCCACCCCTCGGACCAGGTAGGTAAGCGCTCCCCAAGCGCCAACTTTTCGGGTTTAAATGCGGCGGTTTTTGTTCCCGAATACGTCGGGTTTCTTCGGGCCCACGCCCCCGATTCTGGTCGCGCTCATAGCCGTCGCCGATCGGCCACAATCCGATCGCGCGCGCCACAACCCGGGGCAATTTCAGGTACAATCGGCGCAAAATCGGAAATATTCGGGTACACGTCGGGAAAACGCGAAATCGGGGGCCCTAGTAAATGACCCCCACTGTGTTCATACATGACATACTTATCCCTTAACTGGTCCTGAGTACACATCCCTTAATTTAACCCCAGAGCTGCAACTCACTATTCTGCTCTGGTGCCAGTCACTGGTACATACATGACATACTTATCCGTACTGATCCTGAGTTTACAATCCTTATTATACTCAGAGCTGCCACTCACTATTCTGCTAACTGGTGCAGTCACTGTGTACATACAGACACTACTTATACTGTACTGATCCTGAGTTACCATCCTGCATTACCCCAAAGCTGCACTCACTATTCTCTCTGGTTCAGTCACTGTGACTCACTACCATATAAGGACACTTTGAATCATATAAAAAATATTTATTAATTAATTGTTAAAATACAATAATACACAATTTCCATGAGAGATACGCGGTGCCACAGGATTTCAGTCTGGGAGGGTTTGCACAGGGCAGGTTATAAAATTCATCATGGTCAATACAATATACAGAAGCTTATATATCACACACCTACGACACCCTGTCAGGAAATTTTGACTCTGTTGAAGTGGCCTTACTTATGGCTTCTGTTATCGAAGATAGGGATCGGCCCTAGATTCACTGCCTAGTGAAGCTATTGTATCATGAAGCCCAAGGCCCGGACAAACAATCTAGATATCTCAAAAAAACGTTCTCTAGGGGGGGGCACACTGTACCTCTCCTATTTAGCGGGGTGGGGCAATTTTTGTTATTTCCCGCTGTCTGAAAGGAATAATATCCCTCATGTCTTTCCCAGTCCCTCTGCAGGTGTTTCCCTAGTTTTAAGTATTGGTCTCTAGAGATGGTCCGTGCCTACCCAGAACTTAAACCTTGGTAGCCCCTAATTGCGACATGACGGAAATCCCGTCTACGTGGCTGGTCTTCTCTGTCTCCCTATAGGTCGTATCATCTTTTTTAAATGTATCCTCCCCAATTCTTTTATCTTTTTCATTTCCTGTTGTCAGGTCCTGCTTCCTAGGAGCCATTTATGAGAGGCATGCGGGCACCGTCTTATTTGCAGGGGGGATCCCTCGTTTTAGTCTGGAACGTTACAAGGCACTACAAGAGAGGGGGGGCATGGCAGCTCCAGATACTTATTTTGCTACTTTGTTACTAACTCGTTCCCTCCCAGTTAGTCTACACTAGGTGTTGGATAGAACTTGATATATCAAACGCTGCCACTGCCGGCTGGGGCTCTCCTGGGTTCTATGAAGCCCTTCTAGCCGACTGTCATCGATCAATCCCTGTACTCTTTCCTTATCCCGCTGAGAGCGGAATGCAGGTAAACTGCAACGTCTCATGGGCTGGCCCAACACCAGCTTCCCCTCTAATCCCCTAGAACACCTCTATGGCTAAACTAGGGTTGGTCCACTTCGTCTCCCCTCCTGGTTGGAGCATGTGGGGTGGTGCGGATAAAACTCCACCGCATAGGTGTAACGGATGATGCCACTGCTTCATCAAGGGTGCCTGGGGGTCCTTTCTCATTGTGCGTGGGTCCTGCAGCAATCGGGTTTTCACCAGCCATTCTGGCCGCAAGTTATGGAATTTCTTCTCATTTCTCATTTTGACACTGCCTCGACTTCTGGTCCCCAAAAGTTTGGCCTCCTGGGTATAATCAAGAGCTATCATGGGGCATTAATGATAAGATCTTCTGCAGACTCGCCCTCTACTATGCACATAGGTAGTCATAAGATCTGGGAAAGCGCATGACTCCCCACCATAAAGCTGTGGGTCCTATTAATCAACAATTTGGTACCTCACTATCTAGAGTTAATACACAGAGTTGTCCGAAAAATTTTTTACCCATTTGGCAAGGTGGTGCAGCACCCCCACATACTGCTGTGTTAGTGTATGACTCTGATTACATTTTGATATCACACACACCCTACAACTACTGAGAATAATCCCCTATAAAACTCTGGTTTAAGACAAGTGTAATGTATATATCTCCTCCAGTACAGGAGGGGGTAATTAATACAACAAACAGGCAATAACATGGGTATAATACCTGATAAAGCCCTGGAGCCGCGTGGCCAAAATTGTTGGTTTGGTGCAGGTCACCATGTATTTTCTCTTACATTTAACATCCAGGTTATTGTTGGGGGTAGGAACCCCATGACGGTGCAGCTTAGGACCAGGTCCCGCCTCTCCCTCCCTCACAACATTTGTGTGACTTTACGACATTGTGAGCGGGGGGGAAACTCTAAACCTCTAACGCTTCAATGCTGAAATAAAATAAGAATATAATATAATCATTACCAGCAAGCCCAGGACAGGGGCGGAGAAACGAAGACTGACCACATCTTATTTACACATGTCTATCTCTAGTCACATGTAGAGCTGCAGCCCGACCCCCTCCAGACATTGTGTATAGCAGCACATGCTGGTCGCCCTTGTAACTCGTGTGAATCCTCTAGGTGGCAATGCAATTGTGGGAGAGGAGATGGAACTACATATTCTAACAATGCTGGAGTATAAGCATTTTTGACACAGTCCACATTATTCCATCCTGAGGGTGCAGTACCCTAGTGGACACTCACCACTTACATTTCAGCTTCAAGCTCAGGTACAGTATTGGCTCTCCCGTCATTGGAGACATGGCAGGTAAGTCGCCGCTGTCCCTCGCCGGGCCTTCACAGATGTAAGGACTGGATGCCGGATCCCTCACGATTGGAACGCCCCCGGTCTCCTGCACCCGGAGCCTTCCCGAAAACCATTCAAGATGAGGCCGACGGGCTCTCCAGACCTACTGGGCAAGAGAAGAAACCCTCACAGAGTATACCGACACAACTGACAATAACGACCTCCAGCTGCTCTTGGTCATGTGTGGAGATACTCCCCAAAATAGAATGGGACGCTCATTACCCTAGCATAGCTTATGAGCGCATTAACGCCCAGCTTACTAACGCACTAGCGGACTCAGCCCATCTACACCCATAGGCAGGGCGCCTCAGACTAGCCCTATTTTTCTGGCACCGCCTTCATCTACCGCTCACCACTAGAAGGGCGACCGTCAGCGTCATCTACCTGCCACATTAGAGGACGACCCTCAAGCCTTCATCTAACCGCCACCACTAGAGGGCGGACCTCAAGCCTTCATTCTACCACGAGGGCGCCTCAGCCTCATACGCCACTAGGGGCGACCTCAGCTTCATCTTCCGCATAGACACTAATCATACCCACACTGGCACTCTAGCATTATCGCAGACCCTAGAGGCGGAACCTCCACTTCCATAACCGCCCACTAGAGGGCACCCCTCAGCCTTCATCTACCGACCACCGACAGCGGGCGAACCTCGCCTTCATCTACCTCCGCCCCCACTAGAGGGCGACCTCAGCCTGTCATCTAACGCCACCACTAGAGGCGACCTCATCATTCATCTCCGGCCACCACTAGAGGGCGACTCGCCTTCATCTAACTAACGCCACCCATGAGGGCGACCTCGAGCCTCTCATACTACCCGCCACCACTAGAGGCGGCCCTCAGCCTTCATCTACCCGCCACCATAAGAGGGCGACCTCAGACTTCATCTACCGCCACACTAGTGGCGCCTCAGCCTTCATCTACCGCCACACTAGAGGGGCGACCTCAGCCTTCATCTATCCGCACCTATAGAGGCGACCTCCAGCCTTCACTATCCCTCCACCATAGAGGGCGACCTCAGCTCTTCATCTACACGCCACCACTAGAGGGCGACCCTCAACTTTCATCTACCGCCACCACTAGAGAGGCACCTCAGCCTCATCTACCATCTACACCATCCGCCACCACTAGAGGGCGCCCTCAGCCTTCATCACACGCCCCCACTAGAGGCGACTCAGCCTTCATCTAAACCGCACACTCTCACCACTAGAGGGCGACCTCAGCCTTCATCTACCGCCACCACTAGAGAGCGACCTCAGCCTTCAGGGGGGCACATATAGATCTCTGTATACAGGTTTCCATACCTTTACACTGGAAAACAACCTTGCTGCCCTCAGAGACCTCCAGGCTGGTTGGGGCAAGCTCAAAGACTGGAGCTTTTCCAGAGTCAGCTGCCTGTAGAGTCCATTTCTGTTCAGATGCTCCCTGGGACACAAGTCCCTCCACATTCTGCTGCATTCCTGTGTCCAGCTGAGGATGCACCTTCACCGGTCTCAGGGTGATACTGCTGGATGATTTCTGAGGAGACTTCTCGGTGCTTGGTGCAGTTATCTTGGGGGCCTTCTCCACACCTCTGCATTCTTCTCTCTTGGGTCTATTCTCAGGCTTTGGGTCAGAATCTTCTTTCTTAGAGGATCTGCCAGAAGTTGTGGAAGTCTTCTTCAGGGAGAAGGTCTCCAGTGAGCAGCCTTTGGATGGTGTACACAGGTCTGGCTTATCTGTGGTGCAAGGATGAGCGTCTTTGGCTGTCATGTGAAATGTCTTGGGGATGGAGTCCATTGCAGATGGCGTCTTCTTCAAGGAGATGGTCTTTAGTGATCTGTTGGTGGATTGTGTGCATAGGTCTGGTTCATCTATGGTCCTAACATGTAGGTCTTTGGCAATCATGTGAGACATTTTGGGGCTGGAGACTAATGGAGATGGAGTCTTCTTCAGGGAGGTGGTTCTTAGTGACGAGCTGGTGGGTTCTGTGCTTGGATCAAGCTCATGGGTGGTCCTAGGACATGGGTCTTTGGATGTAGTGAGAGGAGTCTTAGCGCAGGAGACAACTCTAGATGAAGTTTCCTTCAGTAAGGTCTCCACAGAATGACAGTTCTTAGAAGGTAAAGCTAAACTCTGCCCTGCGCCCACCTGAGGCTGCTGAGCATAAGGACATTCCCCCACACCAATTTTTGTGGTCTTTTTAGGACTGCTCTCGGTGGCCATTGATTTAATGCTCCGTATATTCCGAGGGGGAGATTTCTTGTTTGGGGAGATTATTCCTCTTGCTGCAGCTGGAGCAGTGATGTTGGATTCTAGGTACCTAGAGGTTACAGTGTCTGGCTCCTTGGTAGTTCCACTTGGCGACAGAGAAGGTCTTGGCACTGTCTCTAAGTTATAGTGCAAAACCGCGGTCCGTGTAGACGGAGATTTGTCCTTCAAAAAACGCGGCACAGAATCTCTGCCAGATGACGACAGGTTAGTCTTAGATTCTAGGAGTGCGGTGTAATAGGACACTTTGGTAGAACTCATGACCTGAGGTTTCTTTTGGAGATCGTCCTTTGTGGATCCTTCAGAGAGGCCACGTATGACAGAAGATACATCTATGCCCTGAGGAGTCATGGAGGAATATTTCTCAATGCTCCTTGGAGACTCTGTCTTAGTGCTGGACAAAATGGAAATGGAGGAGGTGGAAGAAACAGAAGGCACAGAGGAAATGGAAGGTGCAGAAGGCATTGGGGGGGGTTTCTTTGAGGGAAGGTTGGATTCATCTTTGGTAGACTTTGGTTTTGAGCATCTCTCTTCCTTACGGTTAGTGTCAGCCTGAGAAGTGACCGCTATTTTATTTGTTGACATCACCGTAGATCGAGGACTTCTAGGGGAAAAAAACACTACAAGCTAACAAGCTGTAGTCACAACTACAAGCTATCAGAAAAGAGGCTGCAGTTTATAGTAATGAAGCAGTAGACAGTGTTATGAAAGATCTTAGACCACCGAAGACTCTTATAGACAATGCACAGTATGGAGGAGATAGCACTGCGATATTACCCTCCAATGAGACGATGTGCAGCTGATCACGGCTGTGGCCTAATGGACCACCATAGTCAGGAGCATGGCCGGCACAAGCAGCCGACTTACCCGGGCAAGTTCCAGGGCCACAGAGCTCCCACGGCACACGCTGGCCAGATCATGAAACTCAATTACATCTGCATCCTTGTGTCACCAATGTAATTGAGAGACAGTGGGGCACATTTACTTACCCGGTCCATTCGCGTTCCAGCGGCGGCTTCTCGGACGAGCGTTCGGGTCTTCCGGCGATTCATGAAGGTCCTGCGCCTGATGTCCACCAGGTGTGAGTATGGCCCGTGCGACCAATTTTTTGTTTTAAATGCGGCGTTTTTTCCGAATCCGTCGGGTTTCTCGTTCGACCACGCCCCCCGATTTCCGTCGCGTGCATGCCAGCGCCGATGCGCCACAATCCGATCGCGTGCGCCAAAAACCGGGGCAATTCAGGGAAAATCGGCGCAAATCAGAAATATTCAGGTAACACGTCGGGAAACCGCGAATCGGGCCCTTAGTAAATGACCCCCAGTGTGCTGGTGCAGGTGACAGGGAGGCAAGCGGATCAATTGCCTCGTCAATTAGCAGGCAGAGTGTCTCTGCTCACAGTGCCGGACGGCGTCGTGATGACTTCACGTCACCAGCGTCCCTGCTACTGCACAGTAGACGCTGCGCTGAAGATTGTGGCTCCAGAAAAGGTGAACAGAGCGTGGGATGGAGCACTAGACCTGCATATGCTTGAGGTAAGTTAACTTTTATTATTTTTCTACTGCCCACTACAAGGTGCTTAATGTGCATTTAACTAATTGATGGGGCAGGGGGCGGTATATACCTTATTAATGGAGCCTGTCTGTTACAGTTAATATGGGCTGTACGTTAATTTGTGGGGCTGTATATTAATTCATGAAGCAACTGTATATTAACCCCTTAAGGACGCAGTGTTTTTCCGTTCATTTTTTCGTTTCCCACCTTCTAAAATCTATAATGTTTTCATTTTTCCAAGTGTGAGGGCTTAACAAACGTTACTTCTCAGTGATGTTATTTATTATTCCATGCCATGTACTGGGAAGCTGGAAAAAAATTGCAAATGTGGGGAAATTGGCAAAAAAAAAAAACTCATTTGTGTCACTTTCTCGTGGGCTCAGTTTTTACCATATAGGTTATATAGGTTTATTGTATTTTAATACATTTTCAAAAGTGAAAACTTTTTTTTTTTTCATCCTATGGTGTAGGAGCTGTTAGATGAGCTGATGTTTTCATTGCTATCATTTTGAGGACTGCGTCACCTTCTGATCCCTTTTTATAACATTTATTATGTGGGCGCTATCTTCTATTATGGGGTTCTCCATCGGGAATAACAGTTTTTAAATTTTGATCAGTCATTTTGTGATTTTTTGGGAATTTTTACTGTTTATTTAGTTGAATATCAGTTGTAGAGAAAAAGGGGTGAACCTTGAATTGAATTCTTTTTTTTATTTTTAACTATTTTTTAAGTTATTTTTTTCTAGGGTAATTTAATACTACTGTATTGCAGTATATGGCGTTTTTACGTAGGATTCGTTACAATGTGTACATGTAGGGTGTAGAGCGCCAAGAGGTTAATTCTTGGAGCAGCGGTCTTTTTATTCATTCAATTCTGTGTTTTTAATGCCGCCACATGAGTTCACTGCTAAGGGGCCCCCTGAGGCTCTGTCGCCCAGGGGCCTACTGAATCCGGAGGTGGCCCTGCTTAGGAAGTCATGTACATACAGTATCAATGAACCTACAGCTGGACTATCTGGGGCTGGTTCTGTATGGGTTTGTATGGGTCATTAGTAAATGTTGCTGCAGAGAGCCCTTGGTTACCTCATGTGGCTGCAGAAGATCCACCATGACAGTCAGCAGATAATCATAAATTACAGGTGGCATCTGGTGTCAGGGGTTGTACTTACCCATCAGTCCCATCACCTCCTGAAAGAGAACACAAACTCAATCAGTGACCATTTACATAAACCCTACAGCCGACCAATCATGTGACTGCAACCTGCAGCTGACCAATCATGTGACTGCAACCCGCAGCTGACCAACCAGAATCTTTCAGTTGTATCCACAACAAATTTGCAAGAAGAAGCCATAAAAAGTCTCATCCGATACAGGGAAACATCAAACTCTGCACAGCCCCCTGGCCAGAATGGGGGAACCTCCAGCCTCTAGATGTACAAAGAGGAATGGGGGAACCTCCAGCCTCTAGATGTACAAAGAAGAATGGGGGAACCTCCAGCCTCTAGATGTACAGAGGAGAATGGAGGAACCTCCAGCCTCTAGATGTACAGAGGAGAATGGGGGAACCTCCAGCCTCTAGATGTACAAAGAGGAATGGGGGAACCTCCAGCCTCTAGATGTACAAAGAAGAATGGAGGAACCTCCAGCCTCTAGATGTACAAAGAAGAATGGAGGAACCTCCAGCCTCTAGATGTACACAGAAGAATGGGGGAACCTCCAGCCTCTAGATGTACACAGAAGAATGGGGGAACCTCCAGCCTCTAGATGTACAAAGAAGAATGGACCCCCTGATCAGTTCAGAGACCCCACCCCGTGTCTCTATCCTCTGTGCAACCCCTGACATTAGTCGAAGACCCCCCCCCGGTATCTATATCCACTCTGTGCAACCACCCCCGATCAGTGAGACCCCCCACTGTACTCTATCCACATCTGTGCAACGCACATGAGTCAGTAGAGACTGCCCCGGTGTGACCGGATATGCCACTCATGTGCACACCCCGCAAATCAGTAGCAAGCACCCTAGTGTTCTCTATCCACTCTGGCACCCCCTGTATCAGTAGAGACCCCCCGGTGTCTCCTATCCACTCTGTGCCCCATCTGATACAGTGAGAGGACGCTCCGTCCGAACCGTGCTATCCACTGCTGTGGCACCCCATCCGAACCCTCACCGATCAAGTAGAGACCCCCCGGGTCCTACTATCCACTCTGTGCACCCCCAATCAGTAGAGACCACCCCCCGAGTGTGCACTATCCCCCCTGCTCTGCACCCCTTCCGATCCAGTAAGACGACACCGCCGTTGTGAATCTATCACTCAGGTGTATTCACCCCCCGATCACGTTAGTGACACCCCCCTGGAGTCCTTCTATCCACATCACGAATGCACCACCCACTGTGATACAAACGTAGTCAACCCCCCCCCCGTCTCTCTCAGTTATCCACAGGTATCCACTCTGTGCACACCCGCGTGATCAGTACATACCCCAGTGGGATCTTTATCCACTCTGTGCACCCCCCGCTGATCAGCTAGAGGGACCGAACAGCCCTGAGCACCCTGGTCCCTCATCACTCTTGCACGCCCGGATTCAGAGAGAACCCCCCGCGGTGTCAGTTGCTGCCCACTCGTGGTGCCCCCCGATCATTAGAACCCCCGGGTCTCTGTGTCACAGTTCTCTGTGACACCACCGCCCTGCCTCCCCGATCAGTAGAGACCCCCGGTCTCTGTCCATGCACTACTGTCATCCCACCCGATCATTAGAAGACCCCCGGGTCTACTGCCACTCTGTGCCCCCCCCACCTCCGAATCATTAGAGAACCCCCGGGTTGCACCCCCTGACAGTAGAAGACCCCCGGGTCTCATCGGATCCAACTCTAGTGCACAAACGCCTTTCTTAGGAGGTCCCCCCGGGTCTTTATCCACTCTGTGCAACAACCTCTGTCTGCGACTGCGTGTCTTCGCAGACCCTGTCTTTTCTCCACTCTCACAGCTCTGGAGTCTCAGCGAGTTTCCCCGGTGACTGAGGATTACCATCTTTGACAGTAATAATTGGGATCTTCGTGGTTTGGATCGGAGTGAAGGCGCAGTACCGTGGCACAGTAATGTTCCTCATTGGGATACACAACGCATAGTTTCACCACCCTGTATGTGTTATCCCGCAACCATTGTCGTGCTTGTGGTGGCAGCCATTAATACTAGGTAGGAGCTTGGGATTGACTGGAGTATAACACATAAGGGTATCAGCAGCATTCGCTCGCCTCTTAATGTGACTAAGTGTAAGACACTTAATAGTCTGCGGAGCTTCTGGTTAACTGGGGTGAGATGCTGTGGAATGGTGGAGCCATCAAATGATGATTGCAGGCTCATGGATAATGAGTGCGGAGTAGTACATACAGTCGTCGCATCGTCTTCGTTTCTCAGGAGGGTCGAGTGGTCCATCTAAGAGCGGCTTGGACGATATATACTATATGAATAATCCGGGGTTTACTTACAGGAGATCCATGACGCGTGTAAGGCGGACGCCGGGACACTAATACCAACATACAAGAGGCAGACCTCGCTTCTGGTGTTCAAATAGCGGACGCGGTGAACAGCTGCGGGGCAGTGCCAAGCCTCTCTCTGGAGCTGCTCGTACTAGGTAAATAGGAGAGGTCGACACTGTGTTGTGGGGAGGGGGTTCACTGATTAGGTAGGTCCACAGTGTTCAGGAGGCTGACAAGTGTACAGGCACCCAACAGTTGCCAGTGTCCACAATATTTAGGGGTCCACAAACGTGTGTGTGTGGGGTCCGCATGTGAATGTGGAGGAGGGGGGGGGGCTGCATGTTGTGTGGGGGGTCGCATAAATTTGGTGGTAGCTCAATGTTCGCAGTGAGTGTGGTGGGATCTGCTATATGCAGGTGAGGCGTGTACTACATCGTTGCGCGAAGGGGGTCCCCACCAGCGTGTGCTGGGCGTGTACATCGTGCGCAGGGGTGTGCAGGGGGTCCCCACTTCAGATACGTTGGCAGGGGTCATGCTGCAAACTCTGCGCAGGGGGTCACCAGCAGTGTGCATGGGGGTGTACAAAATACGTGTGTCAACGGGCAGGTGTACAAAATCGGTGCAGCAGGGGGTCACCAGCCATGTGCGCTGTGGGGACATAGGGTTCAGTGTGTGTAGGGGTACCAAATGTGAAGGAATTTGTGCAGGCAGTGTTCCAGGGGCGCTGATCCAAATGTCCGGGTAAGCAGATTTCCTCTCTACTTCCTATTTGTACATCTATAGAGCTGGAGGTTCCTCCATTTCCTCTGTAACATTAGTAGGCTGGAGTTCATCCATTCTCCTCTGTTACATCTAGAGGCTGTGAGGTTCCTCCCATTCTTCTTCTGTACACTCTAGAGGATGGAGATTCCCCATTCTCTTTGTAACATCTAGAGGCGCGTAGGTTCCCCCATTTTCTTTGTACATCTAGAGGCTGGATTCCCCCACATTCTTGTGTACATCTAGAGGGATGGAGGTTCCTCCCACTATTCTACTGTGTCATGCTAAGAGGCTGGAAGGTGTCCCCCATTTATCTCTGTGTACATCTAAGACAGGCTGGAGGAGTTCCTCATTCTCTACATTGAGGAGCTTCATCTTCTTGTACATCTAGAGGACTGGAGGTTCCTCCATTCTTCTTTTTTCGTACATCTAAGGCTGGAGGTTCCTCCTTCTTCTTTGTACACTAGAGGCTGGAGGTTCCTCCATTCTTACATTGTCTGTACATCATAAGGCGGAGGTTCCCCCCATTCTTCTTTGTTACATCTAGAGGTGGGAGGTTCCCACCATTCTCTTTGTAGCATCTAGAGGCTCGGAGCCATTGGTAAGTCTGCTATCCAATTTCGTTCTTTGTGACAACTATGAGGGCTGGGAGCGTTCTCATTCCGATCTTCTTTGTACATATTAGAGGAGCTGGAGGTTCTCCCATTCTTCTTTGTACATCTAAGAGCTGGAGGTTCCCCCTTCCTCTTGTGCTACATATCAGAGGCTGGAGGTCTCCCATTCTCCTCGTGCTACATCTAGAGGCTGGAGGTTCGCTTCCCCATTTCTCCTCTTTACATCAGAGGCATGTCAGGTTCCCCCATTCTCCTACTGTACAGTTAGAGGCTGGACGTTCCTCCATTCTCTGGTACAGTCTAAGAGGCTGGAGGTTCCCCCATGTCTTCTTTGTACATCTAGAGGCTGGAGGTGCCCCAGTGTCCTTCTTTGTACATACTAGAGGCTGCGAGGGTTGCCTCCCCGCCTTTCTGGCCATGGGGCCTGGTGCAGAGTTTTGAATTTGTGTCCCTGTGTAACGGATGAAAGACGTTTTATGATGTGCTTTCTGGGTCTTGCAAATATGTGTTTTGTGGGTACAAGCTGAAAGATTCTGGTTGGTCAGCGTGGGCGGGTTGCAGGTGTCACATGATTGGTCCCGTGCAGGTTGCAGTCACAGGATTGGTCGGCTGTAGGGTTGTAATGTAAATGGTTCGACTGATTTGAAGTTGTTGTGGTTGCACCTGTTCATGAGGTGAGTGGGACTGACGGGTAAGTCAAACCCCTTGACACCAGATGCCACTATCTGTAATTTATGTATTATCTGCTCTGACTGTCATGGTGGATCTTCTATGACAGGCCACAATGATTTAACCAAAGGGCTCTCTGGCAGCAACATTTACTAATGAGGACACATGACAAACCCATACAGAACCAGCCACCAGATAGTCCCGCTGTATGGTGCATTGACATACATGATATGTCCCATGACTTTTCCTAACAGGCTTTTGTGCCTTCTTTCCCCCTTCTGTATCTCCCCCATCCCATCCTGCTCTACTGATTCAGTAGATAGGGGGGCCTCGTCCTTCGTTTTGCGTGGGTGTCGCTTCTCTGTCTGCCTCCGCTGCCCACACACCCCCACGACTCCCATTTGTCCGGCACTCTCCCCCTCTGCTCTGTCCATCCGATGTGTGTTTCTGCTCGCTGTCATTCCGTCCTTTGTCGCGCCCGCCCCCTTCTCTCTCCACCTCCTTAACCATTATCTTCGTTGACGCTTCTTTTCTTTCGTCTTCCGCTGATGACACCATTCTTGGCGCTGATTTCGCGCGCTGTCTGCCCTGCTGTGTCACCACCGTTTACATATATTACCTGGGCGGTCCCGACAGCGGCCACTCTCCGATTTAGTCTATCTCACACTTCCTTTTTATTTCTAAGTCCAACCCTCAATGTTTTGTCTCTGATTTACTTTTCACAAGAACTTCCCACATCGCTCCTTTGGGTATTCCCCGCCGTTCTTCCTTGTTGCTCCTACATTCCCCTAGCCCAACTTCGTTGTACCATCTTATGTAACCCTTTTGCACTCTTCTACGTGGCTTGCGCTCTAAACCCTACTGTACACAATTAATCGAATCCTACGTAAAAACGCCATATACTGCATACCAGTCGTAATTAAATTAACCCTAGAAAAAAATAACTTAAAAAATAGTTAAAACTAAAAAAGAATTCAATTCAAGGTTCACCCCTTTTTTCTCTCAACTGATATTCACTAAATAAACTAAAAATTCCACAAACAAGCACAAAATGACCTGATCAATCAATTTAAAAACTGTTTATTCATACCGACGTGTAGACCCTCCACTCAATAGCTAAAGAGTAGCGGCCCACATAATAAATGACTGTTCGTTATAAAAAGTGTGTGTGTCCTCAGCAGGTGTCGAACTTGGCCATTCTTCTCTCACTCAGAAACTGCCTAGCATGGAAAAAGCATCTAGCTCATCCTAACCAGCTCCTACACCATAGGATGAAAAAAAAAAAAGTTTACACTTTATGACAATCTATTAAAATACAATCAACCTAATACCTATATGGGTTAAAACTGATCCCACAGAAAAGTGCCACAAATGAGTTTTTTCTTTTTGCCAATTTCCCCCCATTACGCAAGTTTTTTTCCAGCTTCATCACGTACCTGGCAAAGGTGAATAATAACTAACATCCTGGAGAATAACGTTTGTAATCCTCTCCACTTGGAAAAATGAAAACATTATAGATTTTAGGAAGGTGGGAAACGAAAAAATGAACGGAAAAATGTGTACATACATGACATTACTTATCCTGTACTGATCCTGAGTTACATCCTGTATTATACTCCAGAGCTGCACTCACTATTCTGCTACTGGTGCAGTCACTGTGTACATACATGACACTACTTATACTGTACTGATCCTGAGTTACATCCTGCATTATACCCCAAAGCTGCACTCACTATTCTGCTACTGGTGCAGTCACTGTGACTCACTACCATATAAGGACACTTGATACATTATAAAAAATATTTATTAATTAATTGTTTTAAAATACAATAATACACAATTTCATGAGAGATACAGCGGTGCACAGGAGTTCAGTCTGGAGGTTTGCACAGGGCAGGTATAAAATTCATCAGTGTCAATACAATATACAGAAGCTTAGATATCACACCCTACGACACCTGTAAGGAATTTGACTCTGTTGAGTGGCCTTACTTATGGCTTCTGTTATCGAAGATAGGGATCGGCCCTAGATTCACTGCCTTAGTGAAGCTATTGTATCATGAGCCCAAGGCCCGGATCAGAACAAATCTAGATATCTCAAAAACGTTCTCTATGGGGAGGGGCACACTGTACCCTCTCCTATTTGCGGGGGCAATTTTTGTTATTCCCGCTGTCTGAAAGGAATATATCACTCATGTCTTTCCCAGTCCCTCTGCAGGTGGTCTCTAGTTTTAAGTATTTGGGTCTCTAGAGATGTCCGTGCCTACCCAGAACTTAACCTTGAGCCCCTAATGGCGGACACGGAATCCCGGCTACGTGGCTGGTCTTCTCTCCCTATTAGGTCGTATCAATATTTTTAAAATGATATTCCTCCCCAAATTCTTTTATCTTTTTCATGTCTGTCAGGTCCTGCTTCCTAGGAGCCTATTTAGAGCATGCTGGGCACGTCTTATTGGCAGGGGGGATCCCCTCGTTTTAGTCTGGAACTGTTACAGGCACTAAAAGAGAGGGGGGGCATGGCAGCTCCAGATACGTATTTGTACTACTCGGCCTCCCAGTTAGTCTACACTAGGTGGTGGATAGACATTGATAGATCAAACGCTGCCACTGCACTGGCTGGGGCTCTCCTGGGTTCGTATGAAGCCCTTGCTAGCCTACTGTATAGATACAAGTCCTGTACATCTGTCCTTATCCCCGCTGAGAGCGGATGCAGTAAACTGGCAACGTGCTCATGGGCTGGCCCAAACCGCTTCCCCTCTAATCCCCTAGAACACCTCTATGGCTAAACCTAGGGTTGGTCCACTTCGTCTCCCTCCCTGGTTGGAGCATGTGGGGTGGTGCAGGAATTAAAACTCCACCGCATAGGTGTTACGGATGATGACACTTGCTTCAGGGTGCCAGTGGGTCCTTTCTCCATTGTGCGTGGTCCTGCAGCAGGGTTCAGCCATTCTGGCCGCAGTTATGGAATTTCTACATTCTCATTTTGACATGCCTCGACTTCTGTCCCCAAAAGTTTGTCTCCTGGGTATAATCAATGAGCTAATTCATGGGCATTATGATAAGATCTTCTGCAGACTCGCCCTCTACTATGCACATAAGGTAGTCATAATATCATGGAAAGCGCATGACGTCCCCACCATAAAGCGGTGGGTCCTATTAATAAACAAGTTTGTACCTCACTATCTAGAGTCTAAATACACAGAGGTTGTCCGAAAAATTTTGACCCGATTTGGGCAAGGTGGTGCAGCACCCCACATACTGCTGTGTAGGGGTATTGACTCTTGATTACATTTTGATATCACACCCTACAACTACTGAGAATAATCCCCTATAAAACTACTGTTGTAATGACAAGTGTAATGTATATATCTCCTCCAGGGTACAGGAGGGGTATTAATACATCAAACAGGCAATAAACATGGGGTATAATACCTGATAAAGCCCTGGGAGCCGCCGTGGCACTAGAAATTGTTGGTTTGGTGCAGTCACCATGTATTTTCTCTTACCATTTAACATCCAGGTGATTTTGGGGGTAGGATCCCCATGGACGGTGCAGCTTAGGACCAGGTCCTCTCCCTCCATCACACATTGTGACTTTAAGACATTGATGAAGCGTGGGGGGAACTCTACGGCTTCAAATGCTGAAATAAAATAAGAATATAATATAATAATATAACACAAGCCCAGGACAGGGGCGGAGAACTGAAGACTGACCACATCTTATTTACACCATGTCTTATGCTCTAGTCACATGTAGAGCTGCAGCAAGACCCATGCTCCAGGAGCAGTGTATAGCAGCACAGGCTGGTCGCCTTGTAACTCGTGTGAATCCTCTAGGTGGCAATGCATTGTGGGAGATGAGATGGAACTACATATTCTACAATGCTGGAGTATAAGCAGTTTTGTGACCCAGTCCACATTATTCCTCCTGAGGGTGCAGTACCCCTAGTGGCCACTCACAACTTACATTTCACCTTCAGGCTCCAGGTACACGCTTGGCTCCCGTTCACATTGGAGACATGGCAGCTGAAGTCGCCGCTGTCCTCTGGCCGGGCCTTCAGCAGATGTAAGGAATGGATGCGGAATCCCTCCCGGATGAGAACGCCCTCCGTCTCCTGCACCCGGGAGCCTTCCCGAAACCATTCAAGATGAGGCCGAGGATCTCCAGACACTGGGCACAGAGAAGAAAAACCCTCACAGAGTATACCGACACACTGACACGAAACCCCAGCTCTGCTCATTGGTCATGTGTAGGAAGAGAATACTGCCCAAAGATCAGGACACTAGGGGGTGACCTCAGCCTTCATCTACCTTCACCACTAGAGGGCGACCTCAGCCTTCATCTACCTGCAGCATTAGAGGACGACCTCAGCCTTCATCTACCGCCACCACTAGAGGGCGACCTCAGCCGGGTCGCCCTCTAGTGGTGGCGGTTATATGAAGGAG
Source organism: Engystomops pustulosus (assembly GCA_019512145.1). Taxonomy (NCBI): domain Eukaryota; kingdom Metazoa; phylum Chordata; class Amphibia; order Anura; family Leptodactylidae; genus Engystomops; species Engystomops pustulosus. The sequence continues at coordinate 81,326 of WNYA01000570.1, forward strand.
AGGTCGCATCTAGTGGTAGGTATTTTAGTAGGCGCCCTCTAGTGTGGCGCGGTAGATGAAGGCGATGAGGTCCGACCTTAGTGGTGCGGTAGATGAATGCTGAGGTCGCCCTCTAGTGGTGGCGGTAGATGAAGCTGAGGGTCGCCCTCTAGTGGTGGGGGTATATGAGGCTCGAGGTCGCCTCTAGTGGTGGCGGTAGATGAAGGCTGAGGTCGCCCTCTAGTGGTGGCGGTAGATGAAGGATGAGGTCGCCCTCTAGTGGTGGCGGTTAGATGACGCTGAGGTCGCCCTCTAGTGGTGGCGGTAGATGAAGGCTGAGGTCCGCCGTCAGAAAAAAATCTAGTGGTGGGTAGATGAAGGCTGAGGTCGCCCTGCCTAGTGTGTGGGTGCAAATAGATGAGGCTGAGGTCGCCCTCTAGTGGTGGCGGTTAGATGAAGGCTGAGGTCGTCCTCTAATGCTGCAGGTAGATGAAGGCTGAGGTCGCCCTAGTGGTGATGGTAGATGAAGGCTGAGGTCACCCCCTAGTGTTCCTGATCTTTGGGCAGTATTTCTTCCTACACATGACCAATGAGCAGAGCTGGGGTTCGTGTCAGTGTGTCGGTATACTCTGTGAGGGTTTTTCTCTCTGTCCAGTGTCTGGAGATCCCTCGGCCTCATCTTGAATGGTTTCGGGAAGGCTCCCGGTGCAGGAGACGGAGGGCGTTCTCATCCGGAGGGGATCCGGCATCCATTCCTTCACATCTGCTGAAGGCCCGGCCAGAGGACAGCGGCGACTTCACTGCCATGTCTCCAATGTGACGGGAGCCAAGTCTGTACCCTGGAGCCTGAAGGTGAAATGTAAGTTGTGAGTGCCACTAGGGTACTGCAAATCAACAAGGTGAAGGAATTTTGCAGCAGTGTTACAGGGGGCTCCACATGTCGGGTTAAAGCAGTTTCCCCATTCCTCTTTGTACATCTAGAGGCTGGAGGTTCCTCCATTCTCCTCTGTACATCTAGAGGCTGGAGGTTCCTCCATTCTCCTCTGTACATTCTAGAGGCTGGAGGTTCCTCCCATTCTTCTTTGACATCTAATTGAAGGATGGAGGTTCCCCATTCGTCTTTGTACATCTAGAGGCTGGAGGTTCCCCCCATTCTTCTTTGTACATCTAGAGGCTGGAGGTTTCCCCCCACATTCTATGTGTTACATCTAGAGGGATGGAGGTTCCCCCATTCTTCTGTGTCCATCTAAGAGGTGGAGGTGCTGCCCCCATTTATTCTGTGTACATCTAGACGGCTGGAGGAGGGTTCCTCCATTCTTCTTTGTACATATAGAGGGTGGAGGTTCCTTCCATCTTCTTGTACATCTAGAGGGATGGAGGTTCCTCATTCTTCTTTTTTGTACATCTAGAGGCTGGAGGTTCCTCCTTCTTCTTGTACACTAGAGGCTGGAGGTTCCCCCATTCTTCTTGTACTGTACATCTAGAGGCTGGAGGTTCCCCCATTCTTTTTGTTACATCTAGAGGCTGGAGGTTTCCCCCATTCTCTTTGTACATCTAGAGGCTGGAGGTTCCTCCATTTTCTTTGTACATCTACGAGGCTGGGAGCGGTTCATACATTATTCGTTGTACATATAGAGGCTGGAGGTTCTCCATTCTTCTTGTACATCTAGAGGCTGGAGGTCCCCCTTCCTCTTTTCTACATCGAGGCTGGAGGTCACCCATTCTCCTAGGTACATCTAGAGGGCTGGAGGTTCCCCATTTCTCCTCTGTACATCTAGAGGATGGAGTTCCACCATTCTCCTATGTACATATAGAGGCTGGACGGTTCCTACATTCTCTGTACATCTAAGAGGCTGGAGGTTCCCCCATCTTCTTTGTACATCTAGAGCTGGAGGTGCCCATTCCTTCTTTGTACATATAGAGGATGCGAGGGTTTGCCCCACATTCTGCCAGGGGGCTGTGCCAGAGGTTTGATGTTTACCTGTATCGGATGCGACTTTTTTATGGGTTCTTTCTTGCAAATTTGTGTGGAGAAAAAGGAAGACAAGTGGGCTGGCGTGGGGGAGCGGGGGTAAAAGGACCAAAAACCACACCCAAAAGGGGGGGGGGGGGGGGGGGGGGGGGGGAAAAAAAAAAAAAAAAGGGAAAAATTTGTTTTTTTTGTTTTTTTTTTTTTCTTGGGGTTTTGGGCGTCAGCTTGCGGGTTTGCCGGTAACATGATTGGTCAGCTGCAGGTTGCAGTCACATGATTGTCGGGATGTAGGGTTTATTGTTAAATGGTCATGATGAGTTTGGTTCTATTTCAGCGAGGGGTGAGGTGAATGGGGACTGATGGTAAGTACACCCCCGACACCAGATTGCCACCTGTAATTTATGATTATCTGCTGACTGTCATGGTGGATCTTCTGCAGCACATTGAGGTAACCAAGGCTCCTCTGCAGCACATTTACTAATGGCCCATAAACCCATACAGAAACCAGCCCCAGAATAGTCCAGCTGTAGGTTCATTGATACTGTATGTACCCTGGACTCCTAAGCAGGGCCACCTCCGGATTAAGTAGGCCCCCTGGGCGACAGAGCCTCAGGGGGCCCCCTTAGCAGTGAAACTCATGTGGCGGCATATTAATAAAAACACAGAATTGAATATGAAATAAAAAGACCGATTGCCTCCAAGAATAACCTCTTGGCGTCTACACCCTACATTGTACACATTGTAACGAATCCTACGGAAAACGCCATTATACTGCAATGACAGTAGGTATTAAATTACCCTTAGAAAAAAAAACTTAAAAAAATAGTTAAAAAATAAAAAAAAAAGAATTCAATTCAAGGTTCACCCCTTTTCTCTACAACTGATATTCAACTAAATAATAAACAGTTAAAATTCCCCAAAAAATCACCAAAATGACTGATCAAATTTTAAAAATGTTATTCCGATGGAGAACCCCATAATAGTAAGATTAGCGCCCACATAATAATGGTATAAAGGGCATCAAGAAGGACGAAACAGTCCTCAAAATGATAGCATTGGAAAACATCACTCATCCATACAGCTTCCACCACCATGGTATTGAAAAAAAAAAAGGTTTTCACTTTTGAAATGTATTAAATACAATAAACCGATAGAACCGATTGTAACAAACTGAGCCCACGAGGTTAGAAGTGACACAAATGGTTTTTTTTTTTGCCAATTTCCACACATTGCAATTTTTTCCAGCTTCCAGTACATGCATGGAATAAATAATAACATTCCACTGAGAAGTAGTTGTAGCCTCACACTTGGAAAAAATGAAAACTATTGTAGATATTAGAGAGGTGAGGAGAACAAAAATGAACGAAAACACTGGCTCCTTAAGGGGTTAAATACAGTTGCTTCATGAATTAAGCTCACCCACAATTAACGTTACAGCCCATATTAACTTATCACAGACAGGGCTCCATTAAACAGGTATATACCGCTCCCCCTGCCCCTCAATTATGTTAACATGCACATTAAGCACATTGTAGTGGCGTAGAGAAAAATAATAACAGCTTAACTTACCTCCAGCATATGCAGGTTGTCTATGCTCCCATCCCCCGCTGTTCAAAACCCCTTCACTCTTGTCTGAGCGCCACAATTCTCAGATCGCAGGCGTCTTCTTGCATAGATAGTCAGTAAAGGGTACGCTGGTTGCACTAAGTCATCAGCACTCCGTCCGCTCACTGTGGAGCAGAGAAACTCTGACCTGCTATTGGACGAGGCAATTGAGCTTGCCTCCCTTACCTTGCAACCAGCAACACTGGGGGTCATTTACTAAGGCCCGATTCGCGGTTTCCCGACTTGTTACGTGATATTCTCGTTGCCTGTATTGCTCCATTTTCCCTGCTTGCCGCCGTTTTTGGACGGCACCTGATCGGATTGTGTCGCATGGCGGTGGCATGTCACGGACGTAATACAGGGGGCTGGTGTCGATACGGAAACCGACGGATTCGGAAAAAAACGCCGCCATTTAAACAAAAATGTTGTCCGCGGCCATAATCCACACCTGGTGGACATCGCGCAGGCAGCGTACCTTCAGAATCGCCGGTAAGACCCGAACAGCTCGTCCAAGAAGCCGCCGCTGGAACGCGAATGGACCGGCGTAAAGGTAAATGTGCCCCACTGTCTCTCAATTACATGGGACAAAGATGCAGCGTTAATTGAGTTTCATGATCTGGCAGCGTGGCCGTGGGAGCTCTTTGTGCCCTGGAACTTGCCTGGTATCGCTGCTGTGCCCGGCCTGCCTCCTACTATGGTGGTCCATTAGGGCCACGCCGTGATCAGCTGCACATCGTCTCATTGGAGGGTATATCTATCAGTGCATCTCTCCATACTGTGCATTGTCTATAGAAAGTTCTTCGTGGTCTAAGATCTTTCATAAACACTGTGCTTCTACTGCTTCATTACTATGAGAAATCTGGAGCCGGTATGTGTTTAGTCGCCTGGGGGGGTGGGGGTGGGGGCGGTGGGGGTTGTTTCTGATCTCTTATTTGACTAAGTGTTCCTGTGTGTTTTTTTTTCCCCTAGAAGTCCTCGATTACGGTGATGTCAACAAATAAAATAGCGCGTCACTTCTCATGTGACACTAACACGTAAAGGAGACGAGATGGCTCAAAACACACAGTCTACCAAAGATGAATCCAACCTTCCACCCTCAAAGGAAACCCCCCCCAATGCCCTTCTCACCTTCACATTTCCTATGGTGCCTTGCTGTTTTCTTCCACCTCCTCCATTTCCATTTTGTCCAGCAACTAGGGACAGAGTCTTCCCAAGTGAGCATTGAGAAATCTTCCCTCCATACTCCTCAGGCATGATGATATCTTCTGTCATACGTGGGCCTCTCTGAAGGATCCCAAAGGACGATCTCCAAAAGAAAAACCTCAGTGTCATGAGTTCTCCAAGTTCCTATTACACCGCCAACTCCTAGAATCTAAAGACTAACCTGTCGTCATTGGCATAGATCTGTGCCGCGTTTTTTGAAAGGACAAATCTCCGTCTACACGGACGCGGTTTTTGCACTCTAACTTAGAGACAGCGTGCAAGCCCTTCTTCTGTCGCAGTGGAAACCAGGAGCCGCACTGTAACCTCTAGGTTAACCTAGAATCACAACATCATGCTCCAGCGGTTGCAGCAGGAGAGGACATAAATCTCCCCAAACAAGAAATCTCCCCTCTGATATACGGAGGCTATTTTAATCAATGGCACCGAGAGCAGTCCTAAAAAGGACCACAAAAATTGCGTTTGTGGGGGAATGCCTTGGATTCTCAGCAGCCTCTCAGGTGGGCGCAGTGGCAGATTTTAGCTTTACTTCTAGAACTGTCATTTCGTGGAGGACCTATACGAAGAAACTTATCTGAGGTGTCTCCTGCTCCGCTAGACCTCTCTCACTACATCCAAAGGACCCATGTCCTAGGACCAACCCGAGCTTGATCCACAGCACAGAACCCACCAGGCGCCGTCACAAGAACCACCTCCTGAAGAAAGACTGCCACTCCATTAGTCTTCCAGCCCACAAATGTCTCACATGATTGGCCAAAGACCTCATGTTAGGACCATAGATGAACCGACCTATCCACAATTCCCACAACAGATCAAAAAGCACCATCTCCTGAAGAAGACGCCATCTGCAATGGACTCCATCCCCAGAATTGTCACATGACAGCGCCACGACGCTCATCCTGCAACCAACAGATAAGCAGCCCGTCGTAACACCATCCAAAGGCTTGCTCCTGAGACTTTCCCTGAAGAAGACTTCCACAACTTCTGGCAGATCCATCTTAGAAAGAAGATTATGACCCAAAGCTGAGAAATAGACCCAAGAGAGAAGAAGCAGAGGTGTGGAGAGGGCCCCCAAGATAACTGCACCAAGCACCGAGAAGTCTCCTTCAGAAATCAATCCAGCAGTATCCCACTGAGACCGGTTGTTGAAGGTGCGGCATCCTCAGCTGGGACACCGACATGCGGCAGATGTGGGAGGGACTTGTTGTCCCAGGGAGCATTGAACAAGAAATGGACTCTACAGGCAAGCTGACTCTGGAAATCTCCAGTCTTTTGAGCTTGCCCCAACCAGCCTGGAGGTCTCTTGAGGGCAGCAAGGTTGTTTTCCAGTGTTAAAGGTATGGAAACCGTATACAAGATCTATTATCTATATGTGCCCCCCTGAAGCGAGGTTCGCTCTCTAGTGTGTGTCGGTAGTATGAGGTGAGGTCGCCTCTAGTGGTGGCGGTAGATGAAGGTGAGGGCGACCCTCTATGGTGGAGGAGATGAAGGCTGGAGGTCGCCCTCTAGTGGTGGCGGTAGATGAAGGCTGAGGTCGCCCTCTAGTGGTGGCGGTAGATGAAGGCTGAGGTCGCCCTAGTGTGCGGTTAGATGAAGCTGAGTCGCCTCTATGGGGCGGTGATGAAGGCTGAGGTCGCCCTCTAGTTGGTGGCGGTAGATGAAGGCTGAGGTCGCCCTCTAGTGGTGGCGGTAGATGAAGGCTGAGGTCGCCCTCTAGTGGTGGCGGTAGATGAAGGCTGAGGTCGCCCTCTAGTGGTGGCGGTAGATGAAGGCTGAGGTCGTCCTCTAGTGGTGGAGGTAGATGAAGGTGAGGTCGCCCTCTGTGTGGCGGGTAGATGAAGGCATGAGGTCGCACCTATAGTTGAGTGGCGGTAGATGAAGGCTGAGGTCGCCCTCTAGTGGTGGCGGTAGATGAAGGCTGAGGGTCGCCTCTAGTGTGGCGTAGTAGTATGAGGCTGAGGTCGCCTCTAAGTGGGGCGAGTAGAATGAAGGCTGAGGTCCGCCCTCTAGTGGTGGCGGTGATGAAGTGTGAGGTCCGCCTCTAGTGGTGGCGGTTAGATGACGGCTGAGGTCGCCCTCTAGTGGGTGGCGGGTTAGATGAAGGCTGAGGCTCGCCGAAAAATCTGGTGCTGGTGCTGGGTGTGTATGGCGATAGATAGGCTGAGGTCCGCCCTCTAGTGGTGGGCGGTGAGGGAGGTGACGGTAGCAAATCTAGTGGGGAGGTAGATTAGACGAAGGAAGTGAGGTAGCCCCTATATGTGGACGGTGGTGAATGATGCTCGACCTCAGCCTTCATCTACCGCCACCACTAGAGGGCGACCTCAGCCTTCATCTACCGCCACCACTAGAGGGCGACCTCAGCCTTCATCTAACCTCCCACGAAGGGCGACCTCATCCTGTCATCTACCGCCACCACTAGAGGCACCTCGCTTCATCTACCGCCCCTCAACAAGGTGAAGGAATTTTGCAGCAGTGTTACAGGGGGCTCCACATGTCGGGTTAAAGCAGTTTCCCCATTCCTCTTTGTACATCTAGAGGCTGGAGGTTCCTCCCATGGTCTCCTCTGTACAATCTAGAGGCTGGAGGTTCCTCCCATTTCTTCTGGACTCTAGAAGTGGATCCATTTCTGTTCTAGAGGCTGGAGGTTCCTCCCATTCTTCTTTGACATACAACATCTAAGGTGGAGGTTCCTCCATTCTCTTTGTACATTAGGCTGAGTCATCAACTGTGTCATGTCGGAGGTTCCCCCCATTCTTCTTTGTACATCTAGAGGCTGGAGGTTCCCCCCACATTCCTATGTTGTGACATCTAGAGGACCTGGAGGTTCCCCCATATCTTCCTTGTCACATCTAAGAGGCTTAGGTGCTGCCTACCATTTCTTCTTGTGTACATCTAGACGGCTGAGGAGGGTTCCTCCGAGTCTTCTTTGTACATATCTAGTGGAGTGGAGGTTCCTCCATCTTCTTGTACATCTAGAGGATGGAGGTTCCTGCACAGAGTGGATAGAGACACCGGGGGTCTCTACTGATCGGGGGGTGTACAGAGTGGATAGAGACACCGGGGGTCTCTACTGATTGGGGGGCACTGGGCCCAGGGAAACACGGAGGGCTCTCTACTGATCAGGGGGTGCACAGAGTGGATAGAGACACTGGGGGTCTCTACTGATCAGGGGGTGCACAGAGTAGATAGAGACACCGGGGGTCTCTGGGCCCAGGGAAACACGGAGGGGTCTCTATTGATCAGGGGGTGCACAGAGTGGATAGAGACGGCGGGGGTCTCTACTGATTGGGGGGTGCAATGGGCCCACGGTGACTGACCTTACTCCAGGTGGCTGTGGGCTGCGGGCGTCCGATTATCTTGAATGAGAATTTTCCGGTCTGAGCCTCTTTCACAACAACGCGGGTCGGCTTAGAGACAAATTTAGGGGGGCTACCCCCCCAAATACTTGGCTGGTTTTCTGTTGCAGGAACAGAAAAAGGACTCCTGAAGAAACACAAAAGACATATACGTGAGAGATAATCATCCCATCTCTAGTCACATCCAGAGCTGCAGTCACACATCTGTGTGCTATGTTGGCAGGGCACATACATTACACATAGTAGATACCATCAGAGTGTGAAAGCGGCTGATATCCCCTTTGGTGATGTAGCTCTAGATGTGACCAGAGTGTATCCAATCATGTGATGTTTACCATTGTGTCCCACGTACTGACCACCAGGGGCCCCACATGTGGCCCTATAATGTATTGCTGTGGCCTTGATCACGGATTCTATCTTAATCTGTTATGGTCAGTGGGACCCTTCCCTCGCCCCCCCCCCCCCCCACCCCACACCCTCACCCATCACAGTGATCACTTGGCGATGACACAGGAGAAGAGTTTTCATTGGACGATTATGAACAGGGAGCCAACATTTAGGGAAACATCAGATAACGAGCACCCATAACCCCGGCCTCTCACCCCACATTCCTGCCCCCAGAGCGTAAGCTGTACTTCACGGCTGTGGTACCTGCAAAACACAAAAACATAGCAGGGTCAGCGAGGGGTTAGGGTGGTGGCACACGTGGTGTTTGGAAACGGTTTTTGTTTTTTTTTTAAGCAGACCGTTTTTTTGGAAATGCATCCATTTTTTACTAATTCTAATAATTGGGAAAAACGGACAATAACGGATGCGTTTTCAAAATTTTTACGTTTTTCCCTAAAAACTGACCAAAAACGGGTTCAAAATGCCACCGGCCTTAGAGTGCAAGCTCTGCGGGACAGCACCCACATGGAATCACTCTGACACATCAATCTAATGATGGACAATCTACATTCTGAGCTGAGCGCCCCCTGCTGGAGGGGTATGGTTTACATCATTTTACTATTCGTACAGTAAGTTCCCACAGGATCTATGTCGTACGTCTGGATCTTGGCCACAGGTTATCACAGATTTGTCCCAGAGTTTGGAGTGATCATCAATGGGACCATTGTGTGTTCGGTGGGGATTGTAGTTACTGATTGATCCTGCCACTCCTCCCTCACATTTTTGTGGAGTCTCTTCACACTATGGATGACTTACCCTCCACAGTGAGCTCGATGGTCACCTGTCGCACCCCCTCCTGATTGGTGGCCTCGCAGGTATATTTCCCACCATCCTCTGCTGTGACCTCCTTTATGGTAAGGCAGAAGGTTCCTCGAGGGGTCTGCTCCACCGTGCAGCGCCCCCCACTGACAACTGGCTCCCCGTATCTGTACCATGTAACCTGAGGATCAGGAGAACCCTGGACCTAAAACCAGAAGGAGAGAGAAGATAAGTGCATCACAGAATCCACTACAAAAACCTCAGAGTGGACAAAGGGCAAAAGAACAGGATCAGAAGTGACCAGACAAGTCCCCAGGATGGGAGAAGATATCCATATGTGTCACCATCAATGGTCAGGGCAGAAGATCAGATCTGGTCTACCACAATGTGACCCCCAGTACAGTGTATCTGCATCCAGTCCTTGGTATCCATCAACTCTGATTGTTAACGATGAACACAAAGTATCAGCACAAGAGTTACACCACATATCACCCGAACCATGGATCTGCTGACACAGGGACAAGAGATTACTACATGGGGTCACCGTATCCTCCCGAACCACAAGGAAGACCCACAGGGAAGGGAGAAGGGGCTCAACATATGATTATATTTTATAGAGAAATAAATGAAAAGTAATGTCATGTATGTACACAGTGACTGCACCAGCAGCAGAATAGTAAGTGCAGCTCTGGGGTATAATACAGGATGTAACTCAGGATCAGTACAGGATAAGTAATGTCATGTATGTACACAGTGACTACACCAGCAGCAGAATAGTGAGTGCAGCTCTGGGGTATAATACAGGGTGTAACTCAGGATCAGTACAGGATAAGTAATGTCATGTATGTACACAGTGACTGCACCAGCAGCAGAATAGTGAGTGCAGCTCTGGAGTATAATACAGGATGCAACTCAGGAACAGTACAGGATAAGTAATGTCATGTATGTACACAGTGACTGCACCAGCAGCAGAATAGTGAGTGCTGGCTCATTCCGCTGTGAACTGCTGATGGGTGTGGTTGTTGCTGCTGAGCTCCTGCACCACCTGGTGGAAGACCAATCCACCCAGGCCTGCTCTCTCCTCCCCAGGGAGGGAGTGGGTTTTCTGGGATGAGTGAACCAGTCAAATCCCAGGCTTCTGCCTCTTGGACCAGGCCGGCGGGGGGCAGGAAAAGCCAGATACCGGCCAACATGGAGGGGGTGAGAAGATCTGCCCGGACCCAAGGACGCAGCGATGTGACCTCGGCTGCCACCCCCAAGACCCAGGGAAGCCGCAAGGTCTCCGGAACACAGAAGATCAAGGCAAGTAACATCAGCCTGAGTGCTCCTTCTGGAAAGCTGAGTGACTGTGCGGGAAAGCTGGGTGGTTCAGCTGGAAAGCTGGGTGCTCACGGAGGTGTGGAAAAAGCATGGGGACATCTAAAGGCCCGGGAGTCTGCTTCCATCTATGGCTCCCGGATTGCTGAGCACCTCCGTTTGAGTAAGAGGAAGCTGGCAAGGCGATGAATAGGCTCCAGGAGGAGATAAGGGAGACCTTGGCCCTAGCGGGGGTGGCTACACAGAAGAAAAAGTCTGATCTTCTTAACACCATTGACAGACTAAAAGCCGAGGTCACCGCTCTGCAGGAAAAACGATGGTTGATCCGGGAGCACAGCGGTCCGTTCAGGGAAAAGTTGGAGAACGACGCCAGATTTGATGACATGCGCCAGGAGAAGCTGGGAAAGCTGAAGGGGCTTCAGATCCAGGCGGATGAAGGCGATGGTGATGATGAGGAGGATGAGGAAGACCAGCCGTCTCCGTCTGGTGGCCTGCACCAACACCAGCAGGCCTCGCACGACAGGCTGCCTGCGGAGCAAGCGCCATTACCATCAGGCTGCGGCTCTGCCAACCTGGAGGAGGAAAGTGATGACAGCGGCCAGGGGGGGGCGCTAATGGCTCAGATCCGTCAGCTTGAGTCCCCAGTTCACCTCCAGAACTTTTCCTTTGGTGATGATATCCCAGATGACGACCTAAAGAGAAAGAAGAGGGCCAAGAAGATCAAGGCGTCTCAGGAGGTGAATCTGGTGTTTTGTCCCCTCCCTGTTTCCTCCGGGCGGGCAGCAGTGTCAGCCTGTCGTGTAGGCCCCGTTGCCCAGCCCAGCACGAATCCTGCAGTGGACTCGGTGCCAGGGTGCGGGGAGATTACAAAGCCACGTTACATCATGGCGCAGAGCACCAGCCTTGTTTGTAGTAGCAAGGATGGTGCAGGGAAGGCATCGGCCGAAAGGCCGGACAGTGAGGGCGATCCAGCAGGTCCTGGTACTGTGCGCTGCCCCCCAGAGGGAGGGGGGGTGGCCCAGTGCCAGGGGCAGTGGCGGTGGCTCCTGTGGCCCCTAGCGCTGTGGCTGCATCTAGCTCCGGTGGGCAGCGGCAGTGTGATGGGGCTGCTGGGGCTTGTGGTGCGGCGCCTCCCAAGCGTCCTGTGCAGCCTGTGGGAAAGGGCGCAGGAAAAGTTTTATTTTGTATCGGTGCATCTGACCCTGGAGATGACCATAAGAGACTGTCCGGAGTCAATAAAGACAGGAGGCCTCTTTCATCCAGCGAGCAGCGATGCTCAAACCTTAGAAAAACTGCGGGACAACAAGGGGTTAATGCCAATGAGGCAGAGGGCACAAGTAAGATCGGGGTTGGAGCTGCCTCTTCTCAGGCTGTATCAGCTATGGAGGTGGCTCTACCCCCAGTGCCCAGTGACGCCGAGGCAACCCCAGGTCCTCCTGGCCCAGCTGGTGTGAGTGATGCAAGGAAGCGAGGCAGTACTGTATATAGTGTGGTGAATGTGGGGGTGGTGAATGGTACTGAGGGGGGTGATCCTGGTAGGAGTGTTGGTCCATCTGCACCCCCAGTGGTGGCCGCTCCCATAAGGAGCTATGCGAGTGTCACCGCTGGGGCAAGTGGGGTTAACTCCTTGTCTCCTGGCTCTGGGAACAGCGTTTTGCAAAGGCGTCTTCTGGAGGCTCTCAGGAGAGGGGAAAAGTCAATCACTGTAGAGGGGAGAGAGGTTGATCTGTCCTTCTGGACAGAGAGGCATGGCCTGGCAGCCTTCCAAGAGAAAAGGGGGGGAGAGACTGTATGGTCTTTACCCACAAGTGGGCCCGGAGCTGCCCGTAGGAATGTGGTTAGTCTTCGCTGGAGGGGCAGTGACGCATGCCCACCCAGGTCAAGGGTGGTGGAGCTCCTCCAGGGCTAGTGACATCTTTGCCCTGATACATCCTTATGGTACTCCGGAGTTCGATGTCAGCTTTGTTTGGCCGGAGGGCTTAGAGCTCTTCTGGTCGAATTATGAGCTGGCAAAGAACGAGCCCGCATGGCGAGACTTTGCTGTGCAAGCAGTGTCTCGCCAAAACGCAGTCAAGAAAGTGACCGTTTTGACCCGTAACGAGTCACTTTCTTGCATGGACATCATGACTTGGCTCAGTCGTTATGGCGAAGTAGTTCAGGTACCTCAGAAAAACCGCGATGAATTTGGCATTTGGTCTGGGGCCTGGACCTTCATGATGAAGTTGAAGTGTTCAGGCGGCACAGTCGCTCACATTCCCTCTTCAGCCTTTCTTGGGCGAGACAGAATCCTGATTTTCTACCAGGGGCAGCCGAAGGTCTGTCACAGGTGCGGTGACCCCACACACTTTAGCGCCAGCTGCCAAGTGCAGAAGTGCGCTTTGAGTGGTGGGCTAGGTCATCTCGCTGCATCCTGTAAGGACATTAGGTGTAACCTGTGTGGTGAGCTCGGTCACCCTTTCAGCCGTTGTCCTCGCTCCTTTGCCAATGCGGTTGTGACCCCAGTGGAGGAGAGCCATGAGGTTGCTTCTGCTGGGGAAGGTACCAGCAGAGGTGGAGGAGCTGAGGGGTCTGTGAAGAAAAGCAAGAATAAGTCACCTTGTCAGTTAAGGCGGCTTGAAGTCAGACAAAAAGGGAGAGAACTGGGGAAGCCTCAGGTTGCTGGGGTGACCCTTGGTCCTTCCTCAGAGGCTGGTCATGCTACTGAGGCCCTGAGGGATGATGAGTTGGATGAGGAGGTCAGGAGGATGGAGCGCGAGAAAGGTGCCATGTCCTCCACGTCCTCCCATTATGAGAGTATGGATGAGGATAACAGGATTTGGCTAGAAAATAAGCGCAAGCAGAAAAAGAAAAGACGCGGCCTATCTAAGGTACCTAAGGAAGGGAAAACTTCCTCCCCTCTGGTTGAGCTTTCCAACCAGTTCCTCACCCTCAATGAGATCGCCTCCTCGGGAAGAGAGGCTGAGGGTGGGGTTCTGGAGGTGGCGGCGGAGCAGCCTGCAGGGGGCGCCGAGTCTCTATCCTCTGGGGATGATGGGTCCTCAGAGTGGGAGACTGACTCAGAGTCAGGAGACAAGGACGAGGGAGAGGGTGGTCCGGGTGGGTCCTTGGGGGCCAGTAATAACATGGACACCTCAATTTCGTTAAAAAGAAGTTGCCCCAATTCTGATGGTAAAAGGGAAAAGGCATCATCTTCAGAGGAGAGTCGGGGGAAGGGAAATGGAAAGAAAAAAGCCGTCTAACTCAATCACTCATGATGGCGGCACCCACTCCGTTGTCGCTGGCGTCCATTAATGTCGCCAGCATTAAGTCTGATGCGGCTAGATTTGCGGCCTTTGATTTTCTCGGCCGCGTTGAAGCCGACATTTTATTTTTGCAGGAGACCAGGCTGCCAGATTTGGCGGCCGTGTTTAAAGCTAAGAGGGAATGGAGACACGGCCTTCCTATTGGTCTCTTGCGGCCGAGCCGTATAGCGGAGTGGCGGTCCTTTTTACCGCACCGGTAGAATGCCGACGAGTTATTGAGTTAGAAATGGGGAGGTGCCTGATCCTGGATGTCCTCATGAAGGGACAAGAATTTCGCCTAATTAACATCTATGGTCCCCAGTCCAAGTGGGACAGGAAGTGTCCCTTTATGAGGATCAAGCCCTACCTTTTTACAAGTCGGCAGGTGGTCCTTGGAGGGGACTTCAATGCTGTCACGAGGTCCCAGGATAGGGGAGGTTCCAGAGACAAGCTGACTTATGATAGCGTCGCTCTTAATAGCATAGCTAGTGAGGCTCGCATGGTGGATGTCCACATCCGGCACACCCCAGGCCACGCGGGGTTCACCTATTATAGGGGTAGCTGCAGGTCTAGAATAGACAAGTTTTATTTAAAGGAGGAAGCCATTTCTTCAGCAGTGTCCGTTGTTGAGGTGGAGTTCTCCGACCACTGTCTAATTTTGTTTTCTCTGAATGTTACAGAGACCCCCCGGATGGGAAGAGGCTACTGGAAGCTCAATTCGTCTCTCCTGGAGGAAGCGGAGATCAGACAATCCTTTGAGGACTTTCTTCAGAGCCAGGTACCTTTGCTGGGCCTTTGTAACAGTAAGTCAGAGTGGTGGGAGATGCTCAAGAAAAGGGTGGCGAGATTCTTCCGCCAGCTCTCGAGCCTCAGGAACCTGGACAGGTACCGCCTGTATCAGGGCCTGAGGAGGAAACTCGAGCATCTCGTCTCGACTGGAGGTAGTCGTGAGGACATCTCCAGAGTGAAATCCTTGCTGAAGAGGTGTCAGTACGATAGACACGCATCTTTGGTTTTTGAGAGGGATTACGGGAAATACCGCTCGCCCGACCCTTACAGAAACTGCAAGATGTCAGTGAATGGTAAAGTTGTCACGGGACTGGTTGACAGTACGGGATCCCTGAAAAGGTCCAGATCAGGGATTCTGGAGGTCGTCAGATCCTTCTACTCGCACCTCTTGGGCAGGAAGGATCTAGATCGGGATGTGATGTCGGCTTTCCTGGCAGAAACTGTCCCTGAGCCAGGAGTAGACCCTTCTCTTGATGTTTTGACAGAGATGATTAGGGAAGAGAGAGTCAGCCTGGCGATTGAAGGGCTCGCCCTCAAGAAATCGCCAGGTCCGGATGGCTTAACATCCGAGTTTTATAAGACCTTTAAGGACGCCTTGGTTCCCCTCTTGACTGAGGTATTCAATGAGTGTCTTTCCTCGGGCGCTCTGCCGAAGTCAATGAGGAGGTCTGCCCTGATCATCCTGTCAAAGGGTAAGGACCGATCACGTATTGAGAACTGGCGTCCCATAGCGCTTCTCAGTACGGACAGAAAGGTTTTGGCAAAGGTGCAATTTAATTGGCTAGTGCAGTTTGCACCCCGGCTCCTTTCGGGGACCCAGCACTGCTCTGTTCCAGGCCGCAGTACATTTAGTGCTGTGCTCTGTGTCCGGGAGGCAGTGGAGCAGGGCAGGGCTGGTAACTGGAAGGGGTACTTGCTGTCCTTGGATCAGGCAAAAGCGTTTGATCGGGTTAACCACGAGTACCTCTGGTCTGTCCTTCTGAGGTATGGCCTGCCTGGGGAGTTTGTCAATTGGCTGAAAGTTTTGTACGCAGGGGCAGAGAGTTTCCCGCTTGTGAACGGTTGGATTGGCCGCTCTTTTGAGGTCGGGTCTGGTGTTCGCCAGGGTTGTCCTCTGAGCCCACTTTTATATGTGTTCGCGATTGACCCATTCCTTAGGAGGGTTGATCGTGGGCCGTTGGTGGGAGTCGGGATGGATCGGGCAGCACCGGAAGCCACTCTAAGGGTGGTAGCGTATGCCGATGATGTCACTGTTTTTGTGTCCTCGAGAGGGGAGGCGCAATGGGTGATGTCAGAGGTTGACCGCTACTCAGAGGTTTCTGGGTCCAAGATCAACCGGGATAAGTGTGAGAGTCTCTGGCTGGGAGAGGGGGATCCAGGCTTTGATCTCCCGGACACTCTTCCAGGGCCCCAGGACTCCGCCAAAGTTCTCGGCATCGAATTCGGCCAGGGGGATTACCGCATGCAAAACTGGGACGGCAGGCTTAAGATCGCCGCTCAGAAGGTGGACCAGTGGAAGGGTTGGTCTTTGACCCTCAGAGAAAGGGTTAATCTGATCAAAACTTACCTGCTCCCGTTACTGATTTATCTGGGCAGTGTGTGCATGTTGCCAGAACCCCTCTGGACTCGGGTGTACAGTCTGTTCTTCCAGCTGTTATGGGGGAATAGGCTGAACCTTATCAAGAGGGAGGTTACCTACCGCACGAGGAGACAAGGAGGGTTGTGTATGGTCAACCCTGTGGTGTTCCTAGTGAATACGTTTCTTAAGATCAATGTAGCAAACCTCTGGAAAGAGAGGGCTCCTCCGTGGGTATGCTCCTGTAGGGGATGGTTTCGGCCTTTCTTCCAGGAATGGGAGACAGGAGGGCGAGTGAAGGATCTCCGTACACCGCATGGGCATCTTCCGGCTTACGCTACCCCGGTTCTGAAGGTGATTCGCCGGTGGGGTCTGGGAATGTGGGAGATCAGGACCATGTCGAGGAAAATCCTTGACAAAAGGGTTCTGTTGACCCATTTCCAGAAGCCTCTGGCCCTCAGGGATTGCCCAAGTCGGGATCTGGGGGTGGGTTTGAGTTTATTGAATTCCATCAGGATCCCCTTGAAGTTTTGGGACGTGACTTGGCGCTGCTTCCATGGAAAGCTGTGTATGAGGGACAATCTGAAGTGTAGGAGCTCTGAGGAAAGGGGTTGTCCCCGGGAGGAGTGCGGTGGCCTGCTGGAGAGCATGGACCACTTCCTGCTTCAGTGCCCCTTTAACACAGAGGTGTACAACCGGGTGGGCGCTTCCATCCATTGGCCCGGGTTGGCCGGTCTCTCCTATGCGGAGTGGGCCTATGGAGCATTCAGAGGCCTGGGTGTCCGGGACCGATGCACGTTATTCCTAGTTAGTCTAGTGGTCAGGTACCACACGTGGAATGCACGGTGTTTAGTATCGACGCAGCGTAAAATCCTCCCGGTGGATGAGGTGGTTAGGAACATTCTGGGTGACCTGGTGAAGGTGCGCTCTCTGGGGTATGAGAGGCTGGGCACGGGGAGGGCCTCTCTCCTTTGGAGGGGGTTCTCCTTTAGTGTCCCTTAGTCTGTCATCTCCTCTCCTGGTGTTGGGCTGATGCTGACACTGTAGATTTTTGTTTTGTGTTCTGAGGTTATAGTGATGTAGCGGCTTGCAGGCGCCGAACCTGGGCTTTATGTGGTTTTGATTGATGATGTTGAGATTTTATTTGTATTCTGTTTTCTTTATGTTATGTTGTAAATACTGTATATATTGTATATATTGTATATAGTGGGGTTTGGGACACAGTGTTAGGTTGGGAGGGGGGTGATGGTGGTGGGATTTAAGTGACCTTGGACTCTATGACCCTGGGCACTGGTCTGGACTACTTAACGCAAACTTTGGACGTTAGACCAGTGTCTGGGGGGAAGGGGAGGGTGCGGGCGAGGGATTTAGTTTAGTGTAGTGTTATGTGTATTTGTTATTATATATTATAAAAAAAAAAAAAAAACGGGTGTGGGATGTGATCTGTGTGGGGTGGTTTGTTATTAGAGGGTGTGGGGTGGGTTTATGTTTATTTATAGTCATTTATGTTTTATTTGTGGGTGTGGCTTGTCTTATTGTTTATTGGTTTGGTTTAGGTTATGATAATCGGTTGGGTGGGGGTTGTGGTAATTGGTGTTCATTTCGGTGTATTTTAACCCCTAGGCGCACCACGACGTTATACTACGTCCTCGGTGCTACATGCTTAGCGCACCGGGACGTAGTATAACGTCCTGCTTCTGGCACCGGCTCACGAACGGAGCCGGTACCAGAAGCAGCGGCTGTCAGCTGTCTGTAAGGGGTGTTAACCCCTTACACGCCGCGGTCAAGCATGACCGCGGCGTGTAAGGGTCTTCCCCCTATGGATCGGATCCCCCGTGCCGCTTACCGGGGGATCCGATCCACTTCTGGGCAGCTCCGAGGACTGGCTTGTGCCCCGGAGCTGCCCGGTTGCCATGGCAGCCAGACCCCTTCCGGGTCTGACTGCAAACTGTCTGAGCATGCGCAAGCTTGCTCAGACAGTTGACACTGCTCTACAATAAAATAGTATTGTAGAGCAGTGTATTGGACTTAAACCAGTGATCAGAGCATCGCTGGTTTAAGTTCAAGTATGTAAAAGTAAAAATATGCAAAAACACTTAACACTACACATTATAATAAATAAAAAATAAATACATAAAAATATAAGCCCCTAAAATGTCACTTTCCCATAAAAACACTTAATAAAGTATAAAAACCATAAAAACACAAAAAAACCCCGCATATTTGATATTGCCGCGTCCGTAACAATCTGCATAATAAAACAGAATTAAAACTGGACCCGTACGGTAAACGCCGGAGGAAATAACCGCAAAAAAGTGCAGCTCTGGATGTGGCTGGAGTAGATTTCTGCGTGCAGCTCTGGAAGTAGCTGGAATAGATTTCTGAGTGCAGCTCTGGAAGTGGCTGGAGTAGATTTCTACGTGCAGCTCTGAATGTGGCTGGAGTAGATTTCTGCGTGCAGCTCTGGATGTGGCTGGAGTAGATTTCTGCGTGCAGCTCTGGATCCTCCATCCTTCTTGTCTCCCTTCCATATTGCTTGTCCATCCTCCACCCTTCTTGTCTCCCTTCCATATTGCTTGTCCATCCTCCATCCTTCTTGTCTGTCCTTTTCGTCTCTCTTTCATTTTTCTTGTCTGTTTTTCTCGTCAGTCCTCCATCCTCCTTGTCTGTCCTTCTTGTCCGTCCTCTATCCTCCTTGTCTGTCTTTCTCGACTTTCCTTCTTGTTCTCTATAGTTCTTGTCTGTTCTTCATTATTATATTTCCTTATTATTTTTTTCTCTCCTTCCTTGGGTCTTTTCATCACTGTATTCTTCTTCCCCCTTTTCCTTCTCAATCTTTCTCATCTTTTCCTCCCTCTTCTTCTTCCTTTCCCTCTTCTCATTTTCATTCTCCCTCGTGTCCACCACCTTTTTCCTTCCTTTGCGCCTTCTTCTGCCAGTTTCTTGCAGACATGCCTAGATTACTATCACTCTCCTCTCCACCATGGACCAGTAATTGGTAGTGTAGAATACAGAGACTCGAAAGCAAAGCACAATTACTCCTCAAAGTGCAGGTTTGCGGGGTGAGTGCGTCTTTTGAGAAGAGTTAATCATACTGTAAGTAATTAGTTCTTTATTACAGGCCTTGTGCTGCTTAATGTGCGCTCGCTGGGTGCAGGGAACGGGTTGGGTTACGAGTAGCAGGCAGTTTCTGTGTGTATGCAGGTGTCTGTAGCATCACTAACTCTACACTACTGTCCTGAGACTATTGACATCTTGGGCTGCATCCTCGCCTCACACTTAGTGTGTGGTCCTAAATTCATGTGTATTTTAATTAGTAAATCTCTCCCATAATATCACTCCTGTCATCCCCGGCTCCTCAGATCCTAGTCCAATCTTATTATCATTCTATATATGACTCCCATCATCACTGAGCGACAAGCTCAGAATCAAATCTCCCTACACACACATTGGGGCTTATTTACTAAGGGTCCCGCAGCGGCATTTCCATCAGGTTTTCCGAAATTTTCGGGGATCTCACCACTGGGACAGGGATTTAGGATGGAATTGTGTCGTAAGCGATTGGATTTTGGCGCATCGGCGCCGGGTTTCATGCAACAGAAATCAGGGGGCGGGACGTCGAGCGGTCCGACTGATTCGGACAGAGTGAGGGGTTTAATTTTAAAATTGTGTTGCATCCGATGCACGTACATGCACCGGGAAGAAGAAGGTGAACTCTGTCGGACCTGAGCGGGGAAGCAACACATGCAGGATATCGGGAGCACTATTTTAGTTAATCGCGGCACAGTGCATTATACACGGACAATGCACTTTTGGGGAACTTCGTCGGACCGGTAAGTATATGTGCCCAAGTATATCCCAGCATTCCTGACCTCAGGAGCTAACAATCTTTTCTCTCTATCACACACACTGAGCCACAGTTATCATAAACAGTGCAGTCTGCGCCATTTTCATGATTTGTGGTGCTCGATATTCATGAATGTGGCGCCCCCTGCACTGCGCTGAAAGTGGGCAACATTTTTTGTGCTGCTTTTTGTTCATGCTGTAGAATTGTGGCGCACGTCAGACAGAATTGTGAGCAATAACACGGCCCTTTAGGGGCACAGAGCAGCTGCAACACAAAACTGGTGCAGACACTTTATAAATACATTTACAAGCAGTTTCCGTGTTCTTTCTAGTGCAAAGTCCGACAGAAAACTGGTGCAGACACATTAATAAATGTGGCCTAATGTGTCCCTCCCCCCCCCCCATCATCCCTGTTATACAACATGTATTACGCTTCAGCTTGCTACACGGTAACTATGCAGGTAACATGTAGACTGGATACACTGTGACAAACCATCAGATGTAACATGCATTATGTTTGTATTCGTTCATGAATAATAGGGTTCCAATACGACAACAAGCAGAGTTGTTGATATGTGAGAAAGTAAAAACAAAAGTCTATGAAGAAGATACAGAAACTTTTTATACAGTAAATGATGTCACATCGAAGAAATCCAATGTATTTATGAGGGATGGGTTGGACTGTCCCTGTAAACATATATTTTCTGAGAGATAAAGGGTTAAACCTACATATTCCAGCATTTAGATCCTGGCCAGAGCTGAACACTGCTCCTCTTGTTCCCTGTGTTTAGTGGAACATATTTGTAGCATTGGATTCCTCGTGCCTGTCCCCAGGTGTAGCTTATTTCATCACTGTCTGCTCCCCCATCATAAAATGCCAGACGCAGCAATGAAATACCTTGTAGCCGCATTGCTGTGATGTCATGGGGGCTCCAAGTACAGGGGGATATAGACGCTGACCTGTCCTTGTCAAGAAGGGGGAATGTACCCACAGACGTCATTGTATAGTTAGTAGTGAGTGCAGCTCTGAAGTATAATACAGGATGTAACTCGGGATAAATACAGGATAAGTAATGTCATGTATGTACACAGTGACTGCACCAGCAGCAGAATAGTGAGTGCAGCTCTGGGGTATAATACAGGATGTAACTCAGGATCAGTACAGGATAAGTAATGTCATGTATGTACACAGTGACTGCACCAGCAGCAGAATAGTGAGTGCAGCTCTGGAGTATAATACAGGATGTAACTCGGGATAAATACAGGATAAGTAATGTCATGTACAGTCATGGCCATAACTTTTGAGAATGACACAAATATTATATTTTCTGTTGCCCTCTGGTTTTTATGTGTGTTTGTCAGATGGTTTTATCACATAAAGAAATACAAGTGCAATCATATTATGAGTAACAAAAGCTTTTATTGACAGTTAGAATGAGTTACTGCAGCGAGTCAGTATCTGCAGTGTTGCCCCTTCTTCTTCAGGACCTCTGCAATTCTCCCCGGCAGCTCTCATCACCTTCTGCAGCAAATCCTGACTGATCGCCGTCCACTCCTGCACAATCACTGCTGCATTGTGTCACAATTTGTTGGTTTTTGTTTGTCCTCCCGTCTCTTGATGATTGACCACAAGTTCTCAATGGGAGTAAGATCTGGGGAGTTTCCAGGCCATGGACCCAAAATCTCTATGTTTGTTCCCTGAGCCATTTAGTTATCTCCTCTGCTTTATGGCAGGTGCTCCATCATGCTGGAGAAGGCCTTGTTCATCACCATCTTCTCTTGGAGGGTTGGGAGAAGTTGCTCTTGGAAGACATTCTGGTTCCATTCTTTATTCATGGATGTGTTTTTAGGCAAGACTGTGAGAGAGCCGATTCCCTTGGCTGAGGTGGCAGGAGACAAGACTGGTGGCATCGCTCACCATGTCTTCTCCGAACAAGCTGTTTTCCAGATGTTCCAAACAATCGGAAAGGGGATTTGTCAGAGAAAATGACTTTACCCCAGTCCTCAGCAGTCACTCCCTGTACCTTCTGCAGAATATCAGTCTGTCCTATGTTTTTCTGGAGAGAAGTGGCTTCTTTGTTGCCCTCCTGGACACCAGGCCTTGCTCCAAGAGTCTCCGCAGTGTCACAGTGCGTGCAGATGCCTCACACCTGCCTGCTGCCATTCCTGAGCAAGCTCTGCACTGCTGGGAGCCCGATACTGAAGCTGAAACCCTGTAATAGACGGTCCTGGCCCTTGCTGGTCCTTCTTGGGCGCCCTGGAGCCTTTTTGGTAACAATGGAGCCTCTCTCCTTGACTTCCTTGATGATGCGATAGAATGGTGACTGAGGTGCAATCTTTCTAGCTGCGATACTCTTCCCTGTTCGGCCAGTTTTGTGCAGTGCAATGGTCACTGCACGTGTTTCTTTAGAGATAACCATGGTTAACAGAAGAGAAACAATGATGTCAAGCACCAGCCTCCTGTTAAAAGTGTCCAGTGGTGTGATTCTTACTTAATCATGACAGATTGATCTCCAGCCCTGTCCTCATCAGCACCCGCACCTGTGTTACTGGAGACATCACTGGCACCATGTTAGCTGCTCCGCCTAAGGCGCCTGCAATGAGGCTGAAATGTGTTTTGTGGGAAAAAGTACATTTTCTAGGCAAATATTGACTTTGCAATTAATTGCTGTTAAGCTGATCACTCTGTATAACATTCTGGAGTATATGCAAATTGCCATTATAAAACCTGATGCAGTAGACTTTGTAACAATTTACATTTTTATCATTCTCAGAACTTATGGCCATGACTCTATGTACACAGTGACTGCACCAGCAGCGGAATAGTGAGTGCAGCTCTGGAATATAATACAGGTGGTGTGTATTATGGAATAGCTGCCTATAAGTTTGCCGGATAGCGGTTTCTATGGGTTAAGCTAGAGGCGTCTTTGTGAGTAACATGTAGAAATTGTGTTGCTGCTTGTTTTTCTTGTAAGCTGTAATTAGCATAACATGTTAATTGTTACTTGATCACATTGTTTCTGACTGTTGGCAATTCTGTCCTCTGCTAATACTCGGACCTCAAATGTTCTGTTCCCAGAGCAAAGTGTGTGCACAATTGTACACTAACTGTAACCTACATTTACAGTGCAGTCACTGTGTACATACATGACATTACTTATCCTGTACTGATCCTGAGTGACATCTTGTATTATACCCCAGAGCTGCACTCACTATTCTGCTGCTGGTGCAGTCACTGTGTACATACATGACATTACTTATCCTGTACTGATCCTGAGTTACATCCTGTATTATACCCCAGAGCTGCACTCACTATTCTGCTGCTGGTGCAGTCACTGTGTACATACATGACATAACTTATCCTGTACTGATCCTGAGTTACATCCTGTGTTATATCCCAGAGCTGCACTCACTATCCTGCTGCTGGTGCAGTCACTGTGTACATACATGACATAACTTATCCTGTACTGATCCTGAGTTACATCCTGTATTATACCCCAGAGCTGCACTCACTATTCTGCTGGTGCAGTCACTGTGTACATACATGGCATTACTTATCCTGTACTGATCCTGAGTTACATCCTGTATTATACTCCAGAGCTGCACTCACTATTCTGCTGCTGGTGCAGTCACTGTGTACATACATGACATTACTTATCCTGTACTGATCCTGAGTTACATCCTGTAAATCTTTTATTTTATATAAAAAAGTGAAAAACATAACAATAATAAACATAAATAAAGCCATAACTTCTGGCAAAAGAATTACAAAAGAACAAATATAAACAAAAATAAACTTACAAAACCTCCTGGCCCAGCCACACACACACCACACACTCAGCATGAAAACAAGCAAAACCTTCACCCAGTCCCACCACCTAATTTTTTTTTTTTTTTTTTTTTTTTTTTTTTTATATCGAAATACACAGCAAAATACACATAAATAAATAAACAATAAATAAACACAGAAATAACAATGAATATAACGGAAATAACATTAATAACATAAAATATAACTAACTAAATCCCACGCCCATCACCCTCCCCCCAGACACTGGTCTAACGTCCAAAGTTCGCGTTATATAGTCCAGACCAGTGCCCAGGATCGTACAGTCCAAGTCCCGTCCACCCCCCTCCCAACCTAACACCCTAACACCAACACCCCAAAACCAACCAACCTATATACACAAGAACTATAACTACATATAACTATAAATAAATACACAATGTACACAAAATACAAACACATTAAACAAATCAACATAACAAATCCAAACCACATAAAGCCCAGGTTCGGTGCCTGCAAGCCCCTACATCACTATAACCTCAGGACACAAAACAAAAATCTACAGTGCAGCATCAGCCCCAACACCAGGAGCGGAGATGACAGACTAAGGGACACTAAAGGAGAACCCCCTCCAAAGGAGAGAGGCCCTCCCCGTGCCCAGCCTCTCATACTCCAGAGAGCGCACCTTCACCAGGTCACCCACAATGTTCCTAACCACCTCATCCACCGGGAGGATTTTACGCTGCGTCGATACTAAACACTGTGCGTTCCACGTGTGGTACCTGACCACTAGACTAACTAGGAATAACGTGCAGCGGTCCCGGCCACCCAGGCCTCTGAATGCTCCATAGGCCCACTCCGCATAGGAGAGACCGGCCAACCCGGGCCAATGGATGGAAGCGCCCACCCGGCTGTACACCTCTGTGTTAAAGGGGCACTGAAGCAGGAAGTGGTCCATGCTCTCCAGCAGGCCACCGCACTCCTCCCGGGGACAACCCCTTTCCTCAGAGCTCCTACACTTCAGATTGTCCCTCACACACAGCTTTCCATGGAAGCAGCGCCAAGTCACGTCCCAAAACTTCAAGGGGATCCTGATGGAATTCAATAAACTCAAACCCACCCCCAGATCCCGACTTGGGCAATCCCTGAGGGCCAGAGGCTTCTGGAAATGGGTCAACAGAACCCTCTTGTCAAGGAGTTTCCTCGACATGGTCCTGATCTCCCACATTCCCAGACCCCACCGGCGAATCACCTTCAGAACCGGGGCAGCGTAAGCCGGAAGATGCCCATGCGGTGTACGGAGATCCTTCACTTGCCCTCCTGTCTCCCATTCCTGGAAGAAAGGCCGAAACCATCCCCTGCAGGAGTATACCCACGGAGGAGCCCTCTCTTTCCAGAGGTTTGCTACATTGATCTTAAGAAAGGTATTCACTAGGAACACCACAGGGTTGACCATACACAACCCTCCTTGTCTCCTCGTGCGGTAAGTAACCTCCCTCTTGATTAGGTTCAGCCTATTCCCCCATAACAGCTGGAAGAACAGACTGTAGACCCGAGTCCAGAGGGGTTCTGGCAACATGCACACACTGCCCAGATAAATCAGCAACGGGAGCAGGTAGGTTTTGATCAGATTAACCCTTTCTCTGAGGGTCAAAGACCAACCCTTCCACTGGTCCACCTTCTGAGCGGCGATCTTAAGCCTGCCGTCCCAGTTTTGCATGGGGTAATCCCCCTGGCCAAATTCGATGCCGAGAACTTTGGCAGAGTCTTGGGGCCCTGGAAGAGTGTCCGGGAGATCAAAGCCTGGACCTCCCTCTCCCAGCCAGAGACTCTCACACTTATCCCGGTTGATCTTGGACCCAGAAGCCTCTGAGTAGCGGTCAACCTCTGACATCACCCATTGCGCCTCCCCTCTCGAGGACACAAAAACAGTGACGTCATCGGCGTACGCTACCACCCTTAGAGTGGCTTCCGGTGCTGCCCGGTCCATCCCGACTCCCACTAACGGCCCACGATCAACCCTCCTAAGGAATGGGTCAATCGCGAACACGTATAAAAGTGGGCTCAGAGGACAACCCTGGCGAACACCAGACCCGACCTCAAAAGAGCGGCCAATCCAACCGTTCACAAGTGGGAAACTCTCTGCCCCTGCGTACAAAACTTTCAGCCAATTGACAAACTCCCCCGGCAGGCCATACCTCAGAAGGACAGACCAGAGGTACTCGTGGTTAACCCGATCAAACGCTTTTGCCTGATCCAAGGACAGCAAGTACCCCTTCCAGTTACCAGCCCTGCCCTGCTCCACTGCCTCCCGGACACAAAGCACAGCACTAAATGTACTGCGGCCTGGAACAGAGCAGTGCTGGGTCCCCGAAAGGAGCCGGGGCGCAAACTGCACCAGCCGATTAAACAGCACCTTTGCCAAAACCTTTCTGTCCGTACTGAGAAGCGCTATGGGACGCCAGTTCTCAATACGAGATCGGTCCTTACCCTTTGACAGGATGATCAGGGCTGACCTCCTCATTGACTTCGGCAGAGCGCCCGAGGAAAGACACTCATTGAATACCTCAGTCAAGAGGGGAACCAAGGCGTCCTTAAAGGTCTTATAAAACTCAGATGTTAAGCCATCCGGACCGTACTGATCCTGAGTTACATCCTGTATTATACCCCAGAGCTGCACTCACTATTCTGCTGCTGGTGCAGTCACTGTGTACATACATGACATTACTTATCCTGTACTGATCCTGAGTTACATCCTGTATTATACCCCAGAGCTGCACTCACTAGTCAGATACGCGCATCTATAATGTCCAAAAAAGTTTAATCCAGACAGAAAAATATCAACATTTACATCCCTCCAGACCAAAAAACGTCCTTAAAAAAAAAAAAAAAGTTATATTCTTGTACATAGGGGGCAGTATTATAGTAGTTATATTCTTGTACATAAAGGGGCAGTATTGGGTTTATGGGTCAGCATGGGTTTATGAGAGATCGGTCCTGTCAGACTAATCTGATTGGTTTCTACGAGGAGGTAAGTTCAAGACTGGATCTGGGGGACGCTGTGGATGTTGTATATCTGGACTTTTCAAAGGCATTTGACACCGTGCCACATAAAAGGTTGGTATATAAAATGAGACTGCTGGGAGTAGGAGAAAATCTGTGTATCTGGGTAAGTAATTGGCTTAGTGATAGAAAACAGAGGGTGGTCATTAATGGCACATTCTCAGATTGGGTTGATGTTACCAGTGGAGTGCCACAGGGGTCAGTATTGGGGCCACTTCTTTTTAATATTTTTATTAATGACCTTGTAGTGGGTTTACACAGTCAAGTTTCAATATTTGCAGATGATACTAAGCTGTGTAAAGTAATAAATACTGAGGTCGATAGTTTAGCATTACAGAGGGATTTGTGGAAGCTTGAGGGATGGGCAGAGAAATGGTTGATGAGGTTTAATGTAGATAAATGTAAAGTTATGCACTTGGGCCATGGAAACAAAAAGTATAATTATGTTCTAAACGGTCAATTACTTAGTAAAACTGAAGCTGAAAAGGACTTGGGCGTATTGGTGGATGGTAAACTTAATTTTAGTGACCAGAGCCAGGCGGCTGCTGCTAAAGCAAATAAAATAATGGGATGTATCAAGAGAGGAATAGATTCTCATGATAAAGACATAGTTCTGCCCTTATACAAATCCCTGGTCAGACCACACATGGAATATTGTGTACAGTTTTGGGCACCAGTATATAAAAAGGATATAGTAGAGCTGGAACGGGTGCAGAGGAGAGCAACCAGGATTATTAGGGGAATGGGGGGACTAGAATACAATGACAGATTACAAAATTTGGGATTATTCAGTTTAGAAAAAAGACGACTGAGGGGAGACCTCATTACAATGTACAAATACCTGAACGGACAGTACAAGGATCTCTCCAAAGATCTTTTTATACCTAGGCCTGTGACCAGAACAAGGGGGCATCCTCTACGCCTAGAGGAGAGGCGATTCTACCATCACCATAGACAAAGGTTCTTTACTGTAAGAGCAGTGAGACTATGGAACTCTCTGCCGCAGGAGGTTGTTATGGAGGACTCTATGTACATGTTCAGGAGAGGCCTGGATGACTTTCTGGAGAGAAAAAATATCACGGGTTATGTGGATAAAACATTTATTTAATTCTTGAAGGTTGGACTTGATGGACTTGCGTCTCCTTCCAGCCTTATATACTATGTTGTCCCTTAGAAACGAGATCAGCTTCCTCGGATACGGCCACCTCTGCCTGAGAGATTGCACAAATAAACAAAAAGGTTTTGTATATGAAATGTCCTGGAGTTACTGCATGTCCTGTGGTAATGATCGCTGAATCCAGGAGGTCAGGCAGGACTCTATAGTGCAAGTCTGGCCACCACTGCCAGAGTGTGACGTGGTCGTAACCGAGGAAGCCATCTCATTTCTAAGGGACAACACGACTATGTTTATAGGAAATTATCTTCACACAGGAACATTTTTTTTAATAACATCCAATTGAAGAAATGTTTATATATGGAAGATTATTGAAACTGAATGTGAATGCCCAGACGAGAATACCCCTTTAATGCTGGCGACATTAATGGACGCCATTGTCAACGGAGTGGGTGCCACCATCATGGGTGATTGAGGTAGACGGCTTGCTTTTTACCCATCTTACCACCACTCTTGGGAAATGAACACCCCCCTTTTTAGACATATTGTGGTTTCCATCTCCCTCACCTCTGATGTCCACCTCCTTATCTTCGACTCCTAACTCTGGGCCAGTCTCCACTCCTGAGGACCTTGACTCCCCAGGGGGAGACTTGGCACCTCCTGCAGGCTCTAGCAACCTCTGGTCCTTCACCCTCAGCCCCTTCATCGGCGGGAGAGGCTCCATCCAGGACCAGGAATCAATTTGAAAGTTCCTTCGGTACCTTAGTCAGGGTGGGAGAAGATCTTACATTTCCTTTCTTTTTACCCGGTTTCTTCTTTTTGGCGCCACGCTTACGCTTTTTCTCTAGCCACGCCCTATTGTCCTCATCCATACTCATAATGGGAGGAGTCTGAGGACATGGCACCTTCCTCTGGCATCATCCCCTGGGGCCTCAGCAACAGGTGCGGTCTCCAGGATAGGGCCAGACAGCGGCCGCCATTGAGACCGGGCCCATCGGATGGGGGGGCCCGGGGCTATTAGCAGAGCTGTATCATCATTGGCTCCCTGGCCTAGCGTTCTAATAGCGCCAATGATCGGGCTCCTGCTGGGGGCATCGGCAGTCGGGCATGGGCCACCGTCCGTCCGGACAGGAAGCTCCTGCTCGTCACTGAATAGTGCATGGATGCGGCCGCTCGAGCACTATAACTGGAGCGATGTGGCCGGAAAACCACCCTGGCGCACATCACTCCATTTACTAGGATGCGTGGCCGTGTGATGACGTCCTGATGACGCTTCTCTAGACGCCTCAGCTGTGCAAGCGTCTTTTTCCTGTCTTTCTTCCCTGGCTCCTCCATTCTTCCACCTCTTCTAGTCCCCTCCCCAGCAGATTCGGTGTCATGGCCTTTATCTGCTGAGGTTGAGCCTGCATTAGCGAAGGAAAGAGGACAACGACTGTACGGGTGACCGAGATCACCACACAGGTTACACCTAATCTGCCCTGTACAGGATGCAGCGAGATGGCCGACACCCCCACACAACGCACACTTCTGCAACGCGCAGTTTGCGCTGAAATGTGTGGGGTCGCCGCACCTGTGACACAGCTTAGGCTGCCCCCGGTAGAAGATCAGGATCCGATCCCTCCCCAGGAAGGCTGATGAAGGGATGTGGGCGACTGAGTTACCTGAACGCCTCAACTTCACCATGAAGGTCCAGGCCCCTGACCAGATACCATACTCATCACGATTTTTCATCGGGTACTCCCAGTACCTCTCCGTAGCGATTCAGCCAGGTCATGATGTCAAAGCAAGATAGTGATTCATTACGGGTAAGAACGGTCACTTTCTTGAGTTAGCTCTGGTGGGACACTGCTTGCACAGCAAAGTCTCCATAGAACTCGCATTATCCCCAACACCGTCACAAAACAATGCTTTTTGTCTGGGAAGTCTGGAGCCCTAAGCGACCCCTCCACATCGACGCCGCACCTCAACCGGGTGATCAGCGGCGACAGCATGAAGAAGCGCCGAGGCACCGGAAGCTGCCACCAGTGCCGGGCTATCCCCCCTCCCACTGGGGGACACACCACAGCCGAGCCGCCCTGACTGTCCGGCCTTGTGGCCGATGCCTCCCCTGCTCCCCCACTGTTACAACAAACAGAGACGGAGCCCATCGCCACATCTGGTTTATCTGTAATCTCCACCTGACGTTCAGGCTGCAACCCCATCAGCCTTTAATCTCTGTTATCAGCCATTTGTGCAAATCGGTCGTCGTTTAAAAGTCTTTCCTTGAATGGTCCGGTGTTCTCACAAATGAAAGTCTTTCTTTTATAAAGCTTAGCAATCTCTGCCTTTAGGTGATTAATCTCTCCTTTCACCTACAACTTTCGCTTCTTCTGCAGTGTGTTCATCCTGGCGCTCCTCTTTGTCGCCCCTTTGTACTCACAGAGGTGGCTCTGCACCCGGGAGGCATAGGTGGACAAGGACTCCCGGGCTCCCTGCACCGCCTAGCCTCCCCCTGCATGGTCAGCCTCTGTGAGCACTCCCCATGATGTGTCCAGCTCCGGAAGGACTGCTCTCACCCGCACCGACATGGACATCCAGCTTCTGGCCTTGTTACATCACATTAGACCCAGGGGGAGTAGGATCCGCATTTCTACGACTCCTGGTGGAACGTCTCGCCCCTGAGTTCTTTCCTCTCCTGCCTCCCACCGGCCTGGCCCAGGAAGCAGGAGCCTGGTTGTCGGCTTCCTGGCTCATCCCCAGGAACCTAACGCCTTCTCTCAGAGAGGAGAGAGCAGGTCCGTGGTGGGTTGATGGATCTCCAGGAGTTCAAACACACAGCCACACCTTCTCTAACGGGGTAACCACCTCCAGAGCTGCACTCACTATTCTGCTGCTGGTGTAGTCACTGCGTACATACATGACATTATTTATCCTGTACTGATCCTGAGTTACATCCTGTATTATACTCCAGAGCTGCACTCACTATTCTGCTGCTGTGCAGTCACTGGTACATACTGACAATTATACTGTACTGATCCTGGTTCACTCCTGTATTTACTCCAGAGCTGCACTCACTATCTGTCTGCTGGGTGCAGTCTCTGTGTTACATACATGACATTACTTATCCTGTACTGATCCTGAGTTACATCCTGTATTATACTCCAGAGCTGCACTCACTATTCTGCTGCTGGTGCAGTCTCTGTGTACATAGATGACATTACTTACCCAGTCCTGTCGCGATCCCCGCTGTGCTTTGTCCATAATCCTTTCGGCCGCAATTCACAAAGATGGTGCGCCCGATATCCTGCATGTGTCGCTTCCACGCTCAGG
Organism: Engystomops pustulosus; assembly: GCA_019512145.1. Classification (NCBI taxonomy): domain Eukaryota; kingdom Metazoa; phylum Chordata; class Amphibia; order Anura; family Leptodactylidae; genus Engystomops; species Engystomops pustulosus. The sequence continues at coordinate 112,747 of WNYA01000570.1, forward strand.
TCCGCCGGAGTTTACTTTTTTCTTCCTGGTGCATGTAAGTGCTTGGGCTTGCAACACAATTTTAAAGTTAAATCCCACGCTCAGTCCGAATCTGTCAGATCGTCCGATGTCACAGCCCCCTGATTTCACAGCATGCTGTGAGAGGGGAGAAGGAGATACCGCTTCTTGTGCTGTGTGTATAGGACAGAATGCTGTGAGATTGGAGAAGAAGATACAGCTTCTTGTGCTGTGTGTGTGGGGCAGAATGCTGTGAGAGGAAATACAGAGATACAGACTAATGTGCTGTGTGTGGGTGGGGCAGAATGCTGTGAGAGGGGAGAAGGAGATACAGCTTCTTGTGCTGTGGGTGTGGGGTAGCAAGCTTTAATGATATCTTCCACTACCCCTCCCATGCTCCAGTGATGTAATTCACTGCCCCCATGCTCTAGGCATGTCATCCATTGCCCCCCCCCCCTCTCTCTGACCATTGCACCAGCCTCCTATGTCGAATCCACTGGATCCTGGTCTTGGTGCTCGCTCTTCCAGTAAAGAAGTGTAAGTCACTTGACCAACAGGCAGGAATGACACCCTGCATCACCCTGACACTAAGCAAAGAGCCCTGACAACAGGTTATGAGGTGTAAGGTCCCCCCAGATCTCCGTTATCAGCCATCATATAGTGGTTTAATAGTCTAGTACCCTCCAGTATGTGACAGTCACATGGAAGGCAGGAGGTGGGGTATACCTGGATGCTATAGTAGTATACCCCTGGAAGAGGCAGGAGGACGTGTTATTAATGGATGATATAGTAGTATAATAGTCCAGTAGCCCCCCTGGATGATATAAGAGTATAATAGTCCAAGAGCTCCCTGGAAGAGGCAGGAGGATGTGTTATTCCTGGAGGATATAGGGTATAATAGTCCAGGAGTCCCCTGGAGGAGGTGTTATTCCGGCATAATATGGGGGTATAATAGTCCAGGAGCCTCCTGATGAGGCAGGAGGAGGTGTTATTCCTTAATGATATATGGGTATAATAGTCCAAAAGTCCCCCTGGATGATATAGGAGTATAATAGTCCAGGACCCCCCCTGGATGGCATAGGATTATTAAAGTCCAGGAGCCCCTCTGGATGACATAGGATTACAACAGTCCAGGAGCCCCCCTGGATGATATAGGAGTATAATATTCCAGGAGCCCCCCTGGATGAAGCAGGAGGAGGTGTTATTCCTGAATGATATGGGGGTGTAATAGTCCAGGAGTCCCCCTGGATGACATAGGATTATAATTGTCCAGGAGCGCCCTTGATGATATAGAATTATAAAAGTCTAGGAGCCCCTCTGGATGAGGCAGGAGGATGTGTAATTACTGGATGATAAAGGGGTATAATAGTCCAAGAACCCCCCGGATGATATACGGGTATAATAGTCCAGGAGCTCCCCTGAATAACATAGCACAATGATAGTCCAGTAGCCCTCCCGGATGACATATGAATATAATAGTAAAGGAGTCCCCTGTATGAGGCAGGAGGAGGTGTTATTCCTGAATGATATAGGGGTATAATAGTCCAGGAGCCTTCCTGGATGACATAGGATTATAATAGTCCAGAGCCCCCGGATGATATAGGGGAATAATAGTCCAGGAGTCCCCTGGATGAGGCAGGAGGAGGTGTTATTACTGGATGATAAAGGGGTATTATAGTCCAGCAGCCCCCCTGGATGACATAGGATTATAATAGTCCAGGAGCCCCCGAATGACATAGGATTATAATAGTCCAGGAGCCCCCCTGGATGATATAGGGGTATAATAGTCCAGGAGCCCCCCTGGATGATATAGGGGTATAATAGTCCTGGAGTCCCCTGGATGATGCAGGAGGAGGTGTTATTACTGGATGATAAAGGGGTATAATAGTCCACAGCCCCCCGATGATTATAGGAGTAAATAGCCCAGTAGCCCCCGGATGACATGGGAATATAATAGTCCCAGGAGCCCCCCCGGATGGGCAGGAGGAGGAGGTGTTATTCTGGATCATATAGGGTATAATAGTCCAGGAGTTCCTCAGGATGACAAGGATTATAATAGTCCAGTATACCCCCCTGGATGCATAGGATTATAATAGTCCGGAGCCACTTGGATGATATAGGGGTATAATAGTCCAGGAGTCCCCTGGATGAGGCAGGAGGAGCTGTTATTCTGGATGAATAAAGGGGTATAATATTTCAGGAGCCCCCCTGGATCATATAGGGTAGTAATAGCCCAGTAGCCCCCCCTGGTGACATAGGAATATAATAGTCCAGTAGCCCCCCTGGATGATATTAGGAGAGTATAATACAGTTCAGAGCCCCCCTGGATGATATAGGAGTATAATAGTCCAGGAGCCCCCCTGGATGACCTAGGATTATAATAGTCCAGGAGCCCCCCGGATGACATAAGATTATAATAGTCCAGGGCCCCCGGATGACATAGATTATAATAGTCCAGGAGCCCCCGGATGACATAAGATTATAATAGTCCAGGAGCCCCCCGGATGAGGCAGGAGGAGGTGTTATTCCTGGATGATATGGGTATAAAGTGCAGGAGACCCCAGGTCGTGAACACTGGGTGGCAGGAGGAGGGGGGCGCAGGATGTGAACAATAGGAGGAGGAGGAGGGGGAGAGGAGGGCAGAGTCTGGGCTGAGCAGGGGTCCGGCGGCACTCATATGTACATTACAATGGGAGATGGAGCGGGGAGCGCCCCTCAGTGCCCACACATCGTGGAGCCCCCGGAGGATCCATCTCCCCGCCCCCGGCAGCCATGAACGCAGCGGGGGACGAGGATTGTGGCCGGCGGCGGCGCTGATTCCGAGGTGGATGCGTTTTTCCGCACAGTCGGAGCCGAGGCCCGGGTGGGGCAATCCTGGGGACTTGGTGGGGCCACTGCTTCATGACAGGGGGCAACGGAGTCCCGCCCCTGTATGAATGGGCACACCCCCCCCCCCCCCCCCCGCCGCCCATACAATGTATCAGTATACAGCGCTGTATAATGTATCACTACCCCCATCATACAGTATATTACTGCCCCATCATACAATGTATCACTACCCCATCATACAGTATATACTGCCCTCATCATACAATGTATCACTACCCCCATCATACAGATATTACTGCCCCATCATACAGTATATTACTGCCCCATCATACAATGTATCACTCACCCCCATCATACAGTATATTAATGCCCCATCATACAGTATATTACTGCCCACATCAATTTCACACCCCCATCATACAGTTAATATGCCCCATCATTACAATGTATTCACTACCCCCAATCATACAGTATATTACTGTCCATCATACATATATTCGCCCCATCATACAATGTTAATACCCCCAATACAGTACTATATCTCCCCATCATACAATGTATCACTACCCCCATCATACAGTATATTTACTGCCCCTATTACAGTATCTTATGCCCCATCATTACAATGTATCACTACCCCCATCATACAGTATATTACTGCCCCACATACATGTATCACTACCCCATCATACATATATTATGCCCCATAACAATGTATCACTACACCCCATCATACAGTATATAAGCCCATATCCATGTATACTGCCCCATCATACCAGTACTATACTGCCCATCATACAATGTATCACTCCCCCATCATACAGTATAGTACTGCCCATCATACAATGTCACTACCCCCATCATACAGATTTACTGCCCCATCATACATGTATCAATACCCCACATACTATACAGTATATTACTGACCCCATAAAATGTTCACTACCCATCATACAGTATTTACATGCTCCCCATATCCAATGTATCACTACCCATCATACAGTATATAGCGCCCATCATACAATGTATCACTACCCCCATCATACAGTATATTACTGCCCCATCATACAATGTATCACACCCATCATACAGTAATATGCCCCATCTAACATGTATCACTACCCCCATCATACAGTATATTACTGCTCCCATTATCCATTGTACACTACCCCATCATTACAGTATATTACTGCCCCATCATACAATGTATCACTACCCCATCATACAGTATATTACTGCCCCATCATACAATGTATCACTACCCCATCATACAGTATATTACTGCCCCATCATACAATGTAATCACTACCCCCATCATACAATGTATCACTACCCCCATCATACAATGTATCACCACAACCATCATACAATGTATCACAACCTGCCATCATACAATGTATCATACCCCCATCATACAGTATATTACTGCCCCATCATACATAATACTATACAACCTGCATACAGAATACTACTTCCCCCACCATACAGTAATATTACTGCCCCATCATACAATGTATCACTACCCCCATCATACAATGTATCACTACCCCCATCATACAGTATATTACTGCCCCATCATACAATGTATCACTACCCCCATCATACAGTATATTACTGCCCCATCATACAATGTATCACCACCCCCATCATCCAATGTTCACTACCCCCATCATACAGTATATTACTGCCCCATAATACATAATACTACTACCCCCTGCATACAGAATACTACTTCCCCCACCATACAGTATATTACTGCTCCATCATACAATGTATCGCTACCCCCATCATACAATGTATCACTACCCCCATCATAACATGTAATCTACCCCATCATACAATTATCGTCCACTCATACAATGTATCGTACCCCCATTCAATGATCACTACACATCACGTATGCTACCCCCATCATACAAAGTATCGCTCCCCCCCATCACAACAATATCGCTACCCCCACATACAAATGTATCGCTACCCCCATCATACAAGTATCGCTATACCCCCATACATTTACCAATGTATCGCTACCCCCATTCATACAATGTATCGCTACCCCCATCATACAATGTATCGCTACCCCCATCATACAATGTATCACTACCCCCATCATACAATGTATCACTACCCCCATCATACAGTATATTACTGCCCCTATATGTGTCCCTGTGCTTGTTCTGTTTGGGTTGGGTTGGTGCTGATAACACAGTAGATTTGGCAGCTGATGATGTCATAGCGTGTAACATGTCAGGATCCTGCGTGGCTGGTTACCACTGGCAACAAGTCTGCATGGCGCCAGGCGGGACGGCACAGGATCAGCAGTGACAGGAACGGCTGGGAAAGCTGGGTAACACGCTCAGTTTGGGTCACCATTGGACGGTGAAGAGATTTCTGGTGATGGTAGCGCAGCCTCCACCAGAGATAAGCCATAGCAGAAACCAATCACAGCGCAGCTTTCATTATTGACAGCCATTGGAGAATATCCAAGCCGCAGTCTGATTGGTCTGGTCTCAATGTCTAGCGGCGGCCGGTGCAGGTTAATGGCCCATGATGCTTTGCACTCATCCCCCAGAATGCAAAGCGACAGATTCTTTAGACTTTATACGGTGAGTTTGGGGATTGAAGCTCTGGATGTGACTAGAGAAGAAGTGATGGAACTCAAGGTCGGCTCAGTTGCTGTGGAAACAGACAGCGGTTTATCTCCCCTCTGCAGACATTCGTGACCCAACAGTGTCTGAGAGTCCGTCATGTCAGCTCCCAAAATATGGTGGGATTAGGTGACTGCAGACCTGCCGGATTGTCGCTGCTGCTTTGAAAGTGACTGGAGAAAATATTGGAGTAGATTTCTGCGTGCAGCTCTGGATGTGTCTGGAGTAGATTTCTGCATGCAGCTCTGGATGTGTCTGGAGTAGATTTCTGCGTGCAACCCTGGATGTGGCTGGAGTAGATTTCTGCGTGCAGCTCTGGATGTGTCTGGAGTAGATTTCTGAGTGCAGCTCTGGATGTGGCTGGAGTAGATTTCTTCGTGCAGCTCTGGATGTGGCCGGAGTAGATTTCTGCGTGCAGCTCTGGAAGTAGCTGGAATAGATTTCTGAGTGCAGCTCTGGATGTGGCTGGAGTAGATTTCTGCGTGCAGCTCTGGAAGTAGCTGGAATAGATTTCTGAGTGCAGCTCTGGAAGTGGCTGGAGTAGATTTCTACGTGCAGCTCTGAATGTGGCTGGAGTAGATTTCTGCGTGCAGCTCTGGATGTGGCTGGAGTAGATTTCTGCGTGCAGCTCTGGATGTGGCTGGAGTAGATTTCTGCGTGCAGCTCTGGATGTGGCTGGAGTAGATTTCTGCGTGCAGCACTGGGTTTCCTCCTTTCTTATGTCTCTGGTTGTTCTCAGGTGAGGATGTTGGTGATAAACGTCTCCTTCTTTGGTAGTTTATGGTGATGGTACGCTTCTTGGCGGGTGTTCACACCACTGCTGATTATTGCTGAGGTGTTGTTACAGTTGCTGTGATGTATCTGGGCTCCAGTGTCTGGATACAGTAATATGGCGGCCGTTCCGCTGTCTGACAGCTCCGGCAGATTGAGGAGTAACCGGAGCTGAATTCTGTAAGATTAACGAAGATTCGATTATTTCATGTGATTCGAATTAAAACCGCGGGTTGTGTGATGTGGATCACGCGGTTCTGTCTTGGTCTTGGTCCGGCGGCAAATATTGGTTAGGATGACGCCCGTCTAGAGATGTCCCGGTCTGTGTATAACGTGCCATCACTGGATATAATCACTGGGCCTCTCCAAAAAGAATGTGGAAGCTGCTTGTATGTGTATTTATAAAGTGTCTGCGCCGCAATATTCTGCACATAAAGGGGCGTCCGGTGCAGAGTCTGATCGTGCGCCACATTTATTACTGCGACAGAATTGTGTCACACGATCTATGGTAAAGGGGCAACAAAAAAAGGCACTCCCCGAGCAGGGCAGGGGCGCTGCTACTGATAGATGTGGACTATTATCTTTCCATTCCTCACCATTCTCAAGATCTCTGCTTGTTGTCAGTGACAGTCTTCAGTCTTATCCGGAGGCTAAAATGGTGACTTTGAATACTTCTCACAGCTGAGGGTTTGTATTTGTGTAGATTAGAGCTATCGGTCTGGAGACAGCAGAGAGAATAAAGGGTATTTTGGGTTTCCATCCTTAGTCGAGGTCATCAGTGGGGGTCTGACACCTGGCAATGCTGCTGATCCACATGTGACACCCCCTCCCTGGTGACAACCGTTTCTCGTGAACAGGCCTGTGATGTCATGTCTATTTGTCACATGACCTGTTTGCTGGTCAGAGGTAGGTGATACCCCTTCAACTTACAGGGTTCTTCTGTGCTGATACATTGGGGGTCATTTACTAAGGGCCCGATTCGCGTTTTCCCAACGTGTTACCCGAATATTTCCGATTTGCGCCGATTTTCCATGAATTGCCCCGGGTTTTTGGCGCATGCGATCGGATTGTGGCGCATCGGCGCTGGCATGCACGTGACGGAAATGAGGGGGCGTGGCCGAACGAAAACCGGAAGGATTCGGAAAAACCGCCGCATTTAAAACCAAAAATTGGTTGCACGGGCCATACTCACATGCACCAGGAAGAGATCAGTGAACTCCGACGCAACTCGGCAGACCTCGGCGCAGCAGCGCCACCTGGTGGACATCGGGCGCAGGACCTTCATGAATCGCCGGAAGACCTGAACGCTCGTCTGAGAAGCTGCCGCTGGAACGCAAATGGACCGGGATGTGCCCATTGGGGCACATTTACTTACCCGGTCTATTCGTGATCCAGCGGCGGATTCTCTGACGCTGATTCGGGTTCTGCCGGGATTCACTAAGGTCCGTGCGCCGATATTCACCAGGTGTCGCTGCTGCGCCGAGGTCTGCCGGAGTTCGCTTGCTTTTTTCTGGTGTATGTGAGTGCTTGATCTTGCGACACATATGGCTTTTTAAATTCTGCGTTTTTTCTGAATCCTTCGGGTTGTCCGGCGGCCACGTCCTCCCCCGATTTGTGTCGCGTGAAAGTCGGCGCCAAAAATCAATCGTGTGCGCCACAATCCCGTGAAATACAGCGCAAAGCGGAAATATTCGGGAAAAACCTGATAGATTTGCGGCTGCGGACCCTTAGTAAATGTGCCCCATTGTATCAAGCTGTGTAAGCAGGACTGGGTCAGGAAAAAGTTTCAGCAGTTTTTCCATTCACTGAGGGCAAGCAGAGATCTAGCTACAGATGAGGTGTAGACGTAGGAGGCTTTGTAAGAGGCTGGTGACATGGCTATAGATTGGTTATGTGGTGCCAGCCTTTCCACCAGGCCGCTGATGAAGTGGAGGGTGAAGGGCAGCGAGCGATCAATAGATGCGCTGATTGTGACCCGCTCGCTCTGAGCCGCTCGCTGGGCGTCCTTTCAAGTGGAATTATGAAATTAATTGGCAGAAAGTCTGTGTACAATGCTGATCGGTTTGAGCCCCCACCATCGCCGTCCTCTGCCCGTGTATGACCAGAGCCTCCTGCGCTGCTCATGTATGTAACACGTATGATGGATAATGACTGCTGCTTATACCAGGTGTTATGTCACGCATGACGTCCTCCTGTGATTGCCTGCGTTGTTGTCATGGTTACAGTGCATGTGCCGCTTCATATTCTGAACACTGCTCGTTCAGGGCTCAATGTCACAATGTGAAAAATATGCAGGAAGGCGCATATAAGGGACAGTGAGGGTCTGGTGGGGAAGGACTGGGCGATGGGCAAGGACGGCGGGATGGGGAAGGACGGGACGATGGGGAAGGACGGGGCGATGGGCAAGGACGGCGGGATGGGGAAGGACGGGACGATGGGGAAGGACGGGACGATGGGGAACAAGGACCAAATGGAGCGGGGCAGGCGGCAGAGTCCGGCGGGGAAGGCGGAGTCAGAGGAGGCAGGCGGGGGAGACCGGCGAGGAAGGAGCAGGTGGAGGTGGGCGACGGGGATGGAGCAGGTGAGGTTGGGTGTTTGTGTTCATAGTGTTTGTATGATACAAAGAGTAGACCATGAATAAGGCTTAAGAGCAGAAACATGTAGGTCCGTGGGTTGCACTTTTGGACACCCGTGCCTATGAATGCTTTTTATGTATGATTTTCAAATAAAGAAGAATGTTTTTATACTGAGCCACGCTTCCTGAATTTGCGGATTTGTGCCAAGGTCGTATTTCTGCACTACGATGTACTGAAGCCTGTATGTGGATCTGCGAGCATCTGCACTCAATTGGAAGCCTAATGCTGTGAGAGGGGTGAGCTGGATTTGCACACAGTGCACACTTGTTTTTTTTGGGTGGAGGAGAAGTCGGGCGTCGGGGATGGAGCAGGCGGAAGCGGGCGGCGGGGATGGATCAGGCAGAAGTAGGCGGTGGGGATGGAGCAGGCAGAGGCGGGGCGGGCGCCTCGGGATGGAGAGGTGGGGGCGGAGGAAGGGGCGGCGGGGGATGGATCAGGCAGAAGTCGGCGGTGGGGAATGGAGGCAACGCGGCGGATGGAGCGGCGGAGCAGCGGTGGGGCAGGCTAAGGGGGGGATGGATCAGGCAGAAGTAGGGCGTTGGGGATGGTGCAGTCGGCATGGAGCAGGACGGAGGTGGGGGCGGGATGGAGCAGGGTATGGGCGAGGATGGAGGCGGGCAGCGGGGATCGGGAGCGGGGAGTGCGAGGCGTGCATATGGAGCAGGCGGAGGGAGGCGGCGGGATGGAGCAGGAGGAGGGGGGCGGCGGGGATGGAGGCGGGAGGGGCGGCTTGGATGGCAGGCGGAGTGGGGGTGGGCGGGGATGGATCAGAGCAGGAGCGGGTGGCGGGGATGGGAGCAGGAGAATGAAAGAAAAAAAGACAGCGAACGGGAAATAAAACAGCGAAGCAAAGTAAACAAACGCCGCACCCAGAGAAATGAAGAAGACAGAACAGACGGCTCGAGAACCAGGAACGGAGACGACGCGGATGGCCAGCGGAGGCGACGCCCCCCCATCGGGCTCCGCTCATGCCCCCCATCGCTCCCGCCTTCCCCCCCCCAGCGCTTCCCGCCAGACGCGCTCGGGGGGTATGGACGGCAGGCGGATGCGCGGGGCGTCGGGGATGGCCAGCGGATCGGGAGGGCGGGCGTCGGGGATGGAGCAGGCGAGGCGGGCGTCGGGATGGAGCAGCGGAGGCGGGCGTCGGGGATGGAGCATGCGGAGGGGCGGAGGGTGGAGGCGGGCGGGTGGCCGGGATGGAGACAGCGGAGGCGGGGCGTAGGGGATGGAGCAGGCGGAGAGGGACGAGGGATGAGATAAACTAATGCACATCTAAAATGTCCTGACCAAAAACACGTTCTGTATTATTGTTGTTGTGTTGATGATGCTGCAGAATATTTGATGCTGTTTTGGGAGGGGATATGCCCTCTCCCCATTTACCCCCGTCCCTCATGCTGTGGCATCTTTCCTGGACGGAGACTGGGAGATACATTATGTCTATAATGTGACTCTTCCTCCCTGACCTTGTTTGGACATGACATTGCCACATCTGCTCAACCTGTGGCCATCAAATGGTGCAGTGTGTGACTTTCACTTGCTTGTGATCAGGTGCTCACAGTCTAAACCATCCTAGAGCAGTGACCGTGGTTGATGTTAAAGTTGGTCTTACTATTTGCATCAGTATAGCTGCAGTATTGACACAACCTGTGTGCAGTGGGGGCGCTGTTGGTGGACACAAGTTCTTTGATTCTGGAGAAACAGCTACACTGGGGAGAGCAGCAGAAGTGATTGGAGGCCCAATCTGTCCCACCTCCCCCCGCGCGGGCCTCATACTATCGTCATGTCCAGCTTTGTTCTGAGCCTGTGCGTTGTCTGATACATCTGCCGGACCCTCTGCGGGCTTCTGGGGTCTCCAGGTGACGGCTTTGTTTGGGTAATTGCAGGGGGCCAGATGATCAGATGTCAGAGCTGTGCAGCGTTGTACTGGGATATCCTGTTACATTGTGACCATGTGGAGAACCTGCAGATAAGGAGACCCCACATTCTCCGCACAACTATGGGGGGATAGCCTTGACGCGACAACAAAATAGCAGCAACAATTCGCACAGTGTCACATGACAGACCACGACCACAGATATACAGTGACATGACAAATGGTGACACATAACATGCAACACTGCCGCCCAACACGAGAGCGACCATCTGATTTATGTTCTGACCCATCATACCCTGACCCAGGAGCCGACAATCTAATCTCCCCACCACACAGTGTACACTCTCCATCATCCTGACCCAGGAGCTTCAATGGATCTCCTATCACATACAAGGGGCTTATTTACTAAGAGTCGCGGCCCGCATTTTGGCGGTATTTCCTACAATTTAGGGGAATTGTGTCGCAAGATCAACCACTACTTTCACCAGGAAGAAGGTTGAACTCCGGTGGACCTGAGCGGAGGAAGCGACACATGCAGGATCTCGTGTGGCCGATCTTAGGGAATCACGGCACTAGCATTAACGTGAGACAAGCACTTCGTGAAACATCGCAGGATCGGGTAAGTAAATGTGCCCAAAAGTATCACTCCCATATCCCTGAACCAGGAGCTTACCATCTACTCTCCCTATCACATAAACGGGGCACATTTACTGTTACCGTCCCCGAGTTCAAAGAAAGTGCATTGTCGTGTATAATCCCTGTGCCGCGATTCACAAGATTGTGCGCGATATCCGCATGTGGCGCTTCCCCGTCAGGTCCGACAGAGTTCACCTTTTTTTTGTGTGCACCTTTAACATAGGGCGTGTGTGACACATTTAAAAGTTAACCACGCTCAGTCCGAATCAGTCAGACTGGCCATGTCATGCCCCTAAATTGAGTCGCACGGAACGAGCGCAGCTGAGCCAAATAAGATCGTGCGCCAAAAATCCCAGCGCACCACTCATACAATACCTGTCAGAAGACGTTTTAGCCCTAGAAGAGTGTGAACAGTCGCGGAAAAGGCACAAGCGCACCCAACTAAGTAAATAGGTCCAGGTATCACTCCATCCTCCTTACTCCATCATGTGAGTCAGAGAAAGCCATGCTGAGCTGGATTCACGGGGTTATTTGCTAGTAATGACCAAGAGTAGAATACCAGTGGGAATTGTTACCTCATTTCCGACTAATAAGTGGCCTGAAGGGTACAAGAAGGGGGTTGCAGCTGAGGAATGGAGGAGTAGATGGAGAGGATGGAGAAATGGATAAATAGAAGGATGGAGATAGGAATGAAGGAAGAGGACAGAGAGCGATGGGATGGAAGAGTGAGGGAACAGTATGTATTATTTTAGGTGGAGAAAGCATGGGTGTGGAGAGGTGGTATACTGGGGGCTGAAGGGAAGGGTGTGCAGGATGTGATGATAATGGCAGCATGGGGTGATGGATAAATGGAACAGGACAGGAAGTGTATTGGAGGAGGGATAATCGAATGGATGGGAGGAAGGTTGTTTAGGGATGGGACACACCATCATTTCCCCAGACTTGACTGGAGGATTGTGCTCTGTGGGATTTGGCAGGGGACCAGTGCTTCCGCTCCTTAGCCTGCTGTCTCCTCCTCAGATCTCGCTCCTTCATGCTGCTTTCCTCAGATACTCGCTCCTTTCCTGCTCTATCTTCAATCTCGCGTCCTTACCTGCTGTTCTCCAGATCTGCTCTGCTTCTTCTCCTCAGAACTCTCGCTCCTTACCTGCTGCTCTCCTCTATCTCTCCGCTACTGACCTTTCTCAGATTCCTTTACCGGCTCTTCTCCTCAGATCTCGGCTCACTTACCGATCTTCTCCTCAGATCTCGCTCCTTACGCTGTTTCCTCGATCTCGCTCCTTCTTACTGCTGCTTCTCCTAGATCTCCCTCCTTCATCTGTTCTCGCTCGTCTCCTCTAGCATCTCCCCGTACCTTACCTGGCCTTCTCCTCAGATCTCGCTCCTTACCTGCTGCTTCTCCTCAGATCTCCCTCCTTACCTGCTGCTTTCTTCTCAGATCTCGGCTCCTTACCTCTGCTTCTCCCAGAGATCTCCCTTCTTACCTGCTGATTATCTCAGATCTCGCTCTCCTACACTGCGCTTCTCCTCAGATCTCGTCCTTACGCTGATGCTTCTCTCAGATGCTCCTTAGCTGCCTCAGATTCTCATCTGCTCCTTACCTGCTGCTGCTCTCAGATCTCCGTCTTACTGCTGCTTCTCCTCAGATCTCCTCCCTTACTGCTGCTTCTCCTCAGATCTCGCTATCCTATACCTGCTATGCTTCTCCCAGTTTTCGCTCCTTACTGCTGCTTCTCCTCAGATTCTGACCTCCCTTCCTGCGTTCTTCTCCTCAGATAGCCTCGCTCCTTCCCGTCTGCTTCTCCTCAGTCTCAGCTCCTTACCTGCTGCTTCTCTCAGATCTTCCTCCTTACCGGCTAGCTTCTCTCAGATACTCGCTCCATTACCTCTGTCCTCGTCTCTTCTCTCTTTCCCAGATCTCAGCTCCTTACCTGCTGCTTCCCTCAGATCTCCGCTCCCCCAGCTCTATTCTCCTCAGATCTCGCTCTCTTACCTGCTCCGACTTCTCCTCAGATCTCGCTCCTTCATGCTGCTTCTCCTCAGATCTCGCTCCTTACCTGCTGCTGCTTCTCCTCAGATCTCCCTCCTTACCTGCTGCTTCTCCTCAGATCTCCCTCCTTACCTGCTGCTTCTCCTCAGATCTCCTCCTTACCTGCTACTTCTCCTCAGATCTCGCTCTACTGCTCTTCTCCTCAGATCTCGCTCCTTACCTGCTGCTTCTCCTAAGATACTTTGGCCTCTTACCTGCTATCCTCTCTCCTCAGAGTCGCTCCTTACCTGGCTGCTTCTCCCAGATCTCGCTCCTTACCTGCTGCGTCGCTTCATCCTCTCAGATCTGCCCTCCTAACTGCTGCTTTCCTCAGATCTCGCTCCTTACCTGCTGCTTCCTCAAGACTCGCTCCTTACCTGTGCTCTCCTCAGATCGCTCTTACCTGCTGCTTCTCCTCAGATCTCGTCTCCTTACCCTGCTACTTCTCCTAAGATCTCGCTTCCTTACCTGTGACCATCTCCTCAGATCTTCGCCCCCCTTATCTCCTGCATCTCCTTTCCCTCACGACTCTCGCTCTCTTACCTGTCCTTCTCCTGCAGATCTCGTCCTTACCTGCTCACTTCTCCTAGATCTCTCCTTACCTGCTTGCTTCTTCCTCAGATCTCGTCCTTACATGCTGCTTCTCCTCAGATTCGGTCCTTACCTGTGCTTCTCCTAAGATCTCCCTTACCTGCTGCTCTTCGACCCCTCCTTAATGCTGTGTCTTAGAGCTCGCTCCTTACCTGCTGCTTCTCCTCAGATCTCGCTCCTTACCTGCTGCTTCTCCTCAGATCTCCTCCTTACCTGCTGCTTTCCTCAGATCTCGCTCCTTACCTGCTGCTTCTCCTCAGATCTCGCTCCTTACCTGCTGCTTCTCCTCAGATCTCCCTCCTTACTGCTGCTTTCCTCAGATCGTCGACTCAGCTTCTCCCAACCTTTACCTGCTGCTTTTCCTCAGATCTCGCTCCTACCTGCTTCTCCTCAGATCTCCCTCCTTACCATGCTTCTCCTCAGATCTGCTCCTCCTGCTGCTTCTCCCTCAGATCTCGCTCTTACCTGCTGCTTCTCCTCAGATCTCGCTCCTTACTGGCTGCTCTACTCAGATCTCGCTCCCTTATCTGCTCGCTCTCCTCAGATCTCCTCCTTACCTGCTTGACTTCTCCTCAGATCTCGCTCCTTACCGCTCGTCTCTCAGATTCGTCCTTACTGCTGCTCTCCTCAGATCTAGCTCCCTTACCTGCTGCTTCTCTCACGATCCGCTCCTACCTGTCTGCTTCTCCTCAGATCTAGCTCCTTACAGCATGCCTCCTCAGATCTCGCTCCTTACCTGCTTTCTCTCTCAGATCCGCTCCTACCTGCTGCTTCTCCTCAGATCTCGCCCTTACATGCTGACTGCTCCTCCGATCTCGCTCCTTACCTCTGTTCTCCTCAGATCTCGTCTCATTACCTGTTCTTCTCCTCAGATCTGCTCTTACTGATGCTTCTCCTCAGATCTCGCTCCTTACTGCTGCTTCTCCTCAGATTCGTCCCTTACCTGCTGATTCTCCTTCAGATCTCGCCTCCTTACCTGCTGCTTCTCCTAGATCTCGCTTCTTACCTGGGCTTCTCCTCAGATATCGCTCCTTACCTGCTGCTTCTCCTCGATCCGCTCCTTACTGCTGCTTTCCTCAGATCTCGCTCCTTAACTGCCTTCTCCTAGATCTCGCTCCTTATGCCTCTCTCAGATCTCGCTTACTGCTGCTCTTCTCCTCAATCTCGCTCTTACCTGCTGCTTCTCCTCAGATCTCGCTCCTTACCTGCTGCTTCTCCTCAGATCTAGATCGCTTACCTGCTGCTTCTCTCCGATCTCCCTTACCTGCTCCTTTCTAGATCTCGCTCCTACATGCTGTTCTCCTCAGACGCTCCTTACCGCTGCTTCTCCCTCAGATCTCCTCCTTACCTGCCTCTTCATTTCCTAGATCTCGAATCCTACATGCTGCTTCTCCTCAGATCTCGCCCTTACCTGCTTGCTTCTCCTCAGTATCCGCTGCCTACCTGCTGCTTCTCCTCAGATCTCCTCTCCCTTACCTGCTGCTTCTCCTCAGATCTCGCTCCTGACTGCTCTTCTCTTCAGATCTCGCTCCTTACCTGTGCTTCTCTCAGATCTCGCTCCTTACCTGCTGCTTCTCTCAGATCTCGCTCCTTACCTGTGCTTTCCTAGATCCGCTCCTACCTGCCCTGCTTCTCCTCAGATCTCGCTCCCGTCTGATCTGCTGTTCCTCAGATCTCGCTCCTTACCTGCGCTTCTCCTCAGATCTCGCTCCTTACCTTTCTTTCCTCAGATGTCTCTACCCGCTTCTTCTCCTCGGTCGCTCCCTTACTGCTGCTTCTCCTCAGATCGCTCCTTACTGCTGCTTCTCCTCGGAATCTCGCTCCTTACCTGCTTGCTTCCCTCAGATCTCGCTCATCTTTTCCTCAGATCTCGCTCCTTACCTGCGTCTTCTCCTCAGATCTCCTCCTTACCTGCTCTTTCCTGATCTCGCTCCTTACCTGCTGCTCCAGATCTCGCTTCCTTACCTGCTGCTTTCCTCAGATCTCCTCCTACCTGTCCTTTCTCATCAGATCTCGCTCCTTACCTGCTGTTCTCCTCAGATCTCGCCCCTTACCTGCTTCTGACTGCTTCTCCTCAGATGTCGCTCCTTAACTGCTGCTTCTTCCTCAGATCTCGCCTCCTTACCTGCTTGCTTCTCCTCAGATCTGTCCTTACCTGCTGCTTTATCAGATGCTCTCATTACCTGCTTGCTTCTCCTCAGATCCGCTCCTACCTGCTGCTTTCTCAGATCTCGCTCCTTACTGACTGCTTTCTCTCAGATCTCGCTCCTTACCTGCTGCTTTCTTCAGATCTCGCTCTATACTGCCTGCTTCTCCTCAGATCTCCTCCCTTACCTGCTGCTTCTCCTCAGATCTCGCTCCTTACCTGCTGCTTTCTCAGATCTCGATCCTTACCTGCTGCTTCTCCTCAGATCTCGCTCCTTACTGCTTGCTTCTCCTCAGATCTCGCTCCTTACCTGCTGCTTCTCCTCAGATCTCGCTCCTTACCTGCTGCTTTCCTCAGATCTCGCTCCTTACTGCTTTTTCCCTCAGATCTCGTCCCTTACCTGCTGCTTCTCCCAGATCTCGCTCCTGACTGGCTCTCCTCGATCTCGCTCCTTACATGCTTCTTCTCTGATCTGCTCCTTACCTGCGATTCTCTCAGATCTCGCTCCTTACCTGATGCTCTCCTCAGATCGCTCTACTGCTGCTCTCTTCAGATCTCGCTCCTTACCTGCGCTTCTCCTCAGATCTCGCTCCTTACCATTGCTGTTCTCCTCAGATCTCGACTCCTACCATGCTGCTTCTCCTCAGATCTCGCTCCTTACATGCTGCTTCTCCTCAGATCTCGCCTCTCTTACCTGCCTACTTCTCCTAGATCTCGCTCCTTACTGCTTTTTGCTGCTTCTCCTCAGATTCGCTCCTTACCTGCGCTTCTCTCGATCTCGCTCCTTACCTGCTGTTCTCTCAGATCTCGCTCCTTACCTGCTGCTTTCCTCAGATCTGCTCCTTACTGCTGCTTCTCCTCAGTCTCCTCCTTACCTGCTCTTCTCACTCAGATCTCGCTCCTTACATGCTGCTCCTCAGATCTCGCTCACTTACATGCTGACTTCTCCTCAGATCTGCTCCTACCTGCTGCTTCTCCTCAGATCTCGCTCCTTACCTGCTGCTTATCCTCAGATCTCGCCTACTCGCTTCTCCTCAGATCTCGCTCCTTCCTGTGCTTCTCCTCAGATATCGCTCCTACCTGCTTCTCCTCAGATCGCGCCTCTTACCTGCTGCTTCTCCTAGATCTCGTCCTTACTGCTTCTTCTCCTCAGATCTCGCTCCTTACCTGCTGCTTCTCCTCAGATTCTCGCTCCTTACATGCCTCCTCAGATCTCGCTCCCTTACTGCTTGCTGCTTCTCCTCAGATCTCGCTCCTTACCTGCTTCTTCTCCTCAGATCTCGCTCCTTACCTGCTGCTTCTCCTCAGATCTCTGTCCTTACCTGCTTCTCCTCAGATCTCGCTCCTTACCTGCTTCTTCTCCTCAGATCTCGCTCCTTACCTGCTGCTTTCTCTTCAGATCTCGCTCCTTACCTGCGGCTTCTCTCCTCAGATCTCGCCCTTACCTGCTGCTTATCCTCAGATCGTCGCTCCTTACCTGCTGGCTCTTCCTTCAGATCTCGCTCTTACCTGCTGCTTTCTCCTCAGATCCGCTCCTTACCTGCTGCTTCTCCTCAGATCTCGCTCCTTACCTGCTGCTTCTCCTCAGATCTCGCTCCTTACCTGCTGCTTCTCCTCAGATCTCGCTCCTTAACCTGCTGCTTCTCCTCAGATGTCGCTCCTTACCTGCTGCTTCTCCTCAGATCTCGCTCCTTACCTGCTGTTCTCTCAGATCTCGCTCCTTACCTGCTTCTTCTCCTCAGATCTCGCTCCTTACCTGCTCGATCCTCAATCTCCTCCTTACTTGTCCTTCTCTAGATCTCGTCCTTACCTGCTGCTCCTCAGATCTCGCTCCTTACCTGCTGCTTCTCCTCAGATCTCCCTCTTACCTGCTCCTTCTCCTCAGATCTCGCCCCTTACCTGCTGCTCCTCAGATCTCGCCCTTACCTGCTGCTTCTCCTCAGATTCGCTCCTTACCTGCTGCTTCTCCTCAGATCTCGCTCCTTACCTGCTGCTTCTCCTCAGATCTCGCTCCTTACATTACCGCTGCTTCTCCTCAGATTCGTCCTTACTTGCTTCTCCTCAGATCTCGCTCCTTACCTGCTGCTTCTCCTCAGATCTCGCTCCTTACCTGCTGCTTCTCCTCAGATCTCCCTCCTTACCTGCTGCTTCTCCTCAGATCTCGCTCCTTACCTGCTTCTTCTCCTCAGATCTCGCTCCTTACCTGCTGCTCTCTCTTCAGATCTCGAATCCTTACCGCTGCTTCTCTCAGATTCGTCTTACTGCTGCTTCCCTAGATCTCGCCTTACCTGCGCTTTCCTCAGATCTCGCCCTTACCTGCTGCCTTTCTCTCAGATCTCGCTCTTTACCTGCTGTCTCCTCACGATCCGTCTTACCTGCTGCTTCTCTCAGATCTCGCTCCTTACCTGCTGCTTCTCCTCAGATCTCGCTCCTACCTGCTGCTTCCTAGATCTCGCTCTTACCTGTCTTCTCCAGATCTCGCTCCTTACCTGCTGCTTCTCCTCAGATCTTCGTCCTACCTGCTGCTTTCCTCCGATCTCGCTCCTTACCTGCTGCTTCTCCTCAGATCGCTCCTACCTGCTGCTCTCTCGATCTCGCTCCTTTGCTTCTCTCAATCTCGCTCCTTACTGCTGCTTCTCTCAGATCTCGCTCCTTACCTATCGACTGTGTTCTCCTAATGATCATCGCTCTTACCTGCTCTCTTATCCTCAGATCTCGCTCTCTCTGTTTACTGCTTCTCCTGATGTCTCGCTCCTACCTGCACTGCTTCTCCCAGATCGTCGCCTTACCTGCTTGTTCTCCTCAGATCTCGCTCCTTACCTGCTGTTATCCTCAGATCTCGTCCTACCTGCTGCTTCTCCTCGATTCGCTCCTAACTGCTGCTTCTCTCAGATCTCGCTCATACTGCTGCTCTCCTCAGATCTCGCTCCTTACCTGCTTCTTCTCCTCGATCCGTCTACTCTCGCGTGCTTCTTCGCTGCACGATCTCGCTCCTTACTGCGGTTCTCCTCAGATCTCGTCCTTACCTGCTGCTTTCCTCAGATCTCGCTCCTACCTGCTGCTTCTCCTCAGATCTCGCTCCTCCTTACCGCTGCTTCTCCTCAGAGTCGCTCCTACCTGTGCCTATCTCAGATCTGACCCTTACATGCTGTTCTCCATCAGATCTCGCTCCTTACCTGCTGTTCTCTCTCAGCTTATCTCGCTCCTCTACAGCTGCTTATCCTCAGATCTCCTCCTTACCTGCTTCCTCCTCAGATCTCGCTCCTTACCTGCTGCTTCATCCTCAGATCTACGTCCTACCTGCTGACTTCTCCTCAGATCTCGCCCTACCTGCTGCCTTCTCACTCTCAGATCTCGCTCCTGACCTGCTTCTCTCCTCAGATCTCCCGATCCTTACCTGCTGCTTTTCCTCAGATCTCGCTCCTTACCTGCTGCTCACCCATCTACTCTATCCTCAGATCTCGCTCCTTATCGCTTGCTTCTCCTTAGATCTCGCCATCCTTACCTGCTTCTTCCCTCAGATCTCGCTCCTTACCTGCTGCTTTCCTCAGATCTGCTCCTTACCTGCTGTCTCTCTCAGATTCGCTCCTTACCTGCTGCTTCTCCTCGATCTCCCTCCTTACTGCTGGCTTCTCCTCCTCAGATCTCCTCCTTAATGCTGCTTTCCTCAGATCTCGTCCTTACGCTGCTTCTCCTCAGATCTCCTCCTTACCTGCTGCTTCTCCTCCTCAGATCCCCTCCTTACCTGCTGCTTATCCTGCAGATCTCCCTTACTGCTGCTGACTCAGATCTCGCTCTACCTGCTTCTTCTCCTAGATCTCGCTCTTACCTGCTGCTTTCCTCAGTATCTTGCTCCTTACCATTGCTTCTCATCCTCAGATTGCGCTCCTTACCGTGCTGCTTCTCCTCAGATCTCCTCCTACCTGCTGCTTCTCCTACCTAGATCTCCTCTCTACCTACTGCTTCTCCTCAGATCTCCGCCTCCTTACCTGTGCTTCTCCTAGATCTCCTCCTTACGATCTTCTCCCCCACAGATCTCCTCTACCTGATGCTTATCCTAGATCTCCCTCCTTACCGAGCTGCTCGAGGACCGATCTCGCTCCTTACCGTGCTTCTCTCAGATCTTCCTTACCTGTGCTTCTCCTCAGATTCTCCTCCTTACCTGCTTCTTCTCCTCAGATCTCGCCTACTTACCTGCTGCTTTCCTCAGATCTTCCGCTCCCTTACCTGCTGCTTCCCTCAGATCCGCTCTTTACCTGTTCTCTCTCAGAATCGCCTCCTACTGTGCTTCTCCTCAGACTCTCACTCCTCATGCTGCTTCTCCTCAGATCTCGCTCCTTACCTGCTGCTTCTCCTCAGATCTCGCTTCCTTCCTGCTGCTTCTCCTCAGATCTCGCTCCTTACCTGCTGCTTCTCCTAAGATCTCGCTCCTTACCTTTATTTATATCTGCAATGGATGGGAACATTGACTGTGGTAGTCTACACACTCCTCAGACTATTTCATTCTAGCAGGGACACGTCAGGGCCACTTTATTTAGTTTTTTCTTGGCTTGTTCCCCTGGGAATGTCTGGCTCATTAGTACTGATCCCGGGGGCTGCAGGGGTTGTGGTGGTGGTCTTGTGTCTCCCTGCAGCTGTCATTGAGTTCTCTGCTGTCTGAAGGGTCCTGTGGGCGCGGGGCCTGTGCGGCGCCGTCTCTGATATACCAGGTTTATGTAGTCAGCTGCTCCTGGTGATGACACTACATCATCCTGGAGGAACACAACGCAGCGTGTATCACCTGCCGAATGAATGTCATGGATGGGGAAAAGATGTGTACCTGTTGGAGCGGCCATGTTGATAGTCTTTTTCCTTGCCACAGATTGGTGGAAGTTGTGCTATAGATGGCGCAGGAGCAGGGATAGATTGTATTTCGTTTGTCATAAAACAGCATTTTGGCTGCACATCAGCAACCCAACCCAGGGGCCAGTTATTAGGTTCCCTTCGCTCCTAACTGCCTCCCCTAACTGCAGGGACATGATACCCCCTAGTGGAGGGGGCAGTATGGATCTGCTGGCTCTGACCTGCTCTTACAGCCACGGATATACACTCACCGGCCACTTTATTAGGTACACCATGCTAGTAACGGGTTGGACCCCCTTTTGCCTTCAGAACTGCCTCAATTCTTCGTGGCATAGATTCAACAAGGTGCTGGAAGCTCCTCAGAGATTTTGGTCCATATTGACATGATGGCATCACACAGTTGCCGCAGATTTGTCGGCTGCACATACATGATGCGAATCTCCCGTTCCACCACATCCCAAAGATGCTCTATTGGATTGAGATCTGGTGACTGTGGAGGCCATTTGAGTCCAGTGACCTCATTGTCATGTTCAAGAAACCAGTGTGAGATGATTCCAGCTTTATGACCTGGCGCATTATCCTGCTGAAAGTAGCCATCAGATGTTACAGGGTACATTGTGCTCATAAAGGGATGGACATGGTCAGCAGCAATACTCAGGTAGGCTGTGGCGTTGTACCAAGGGGCCCAAAGAGTGCCAAGAAAATATTCCCCACACCATGACACCAGCACCACCACCAGCCTGAACCGTTGATACAAGGCGGGATGGATCCATGCTTTCATGTTGTTGACGCCAAATTCTGACCCTACCATCCGAATGTTGCAGCAGAAATCGAGACTCATCAGACCAGGCAACGTTTTTCCAATCTTCTACTGTCCAATTTCGATGAGCTTGTGCAAATTGTAGCCTCAGTTTCCTGTTCTTAGCTGAAAGGAGTGGCACCCGGTGTGGTCTTCTGCTGCTGTAGCCCATCTGCCTCAAAGTTTGACGTACTGTGCGTTCAGAGATGCTCTTCTGCCTACCTTGGTTGTAACGGGTGGTGATTTGAGTCACTGTTGCCTTTCTATCAGCTCGAACCAGTCTGCCCATTCTCCTCTGACCTCTGGCATCAACGAGGCATTTCCGCCCACAGAACTGCCGCTCACTGGATGTTTTTTCTTTTTCGGACCATTCTCTGTAAACCCTAGAGATGGTTGTGCGTGAAAATCCCAGTAGATCAGCAGTTTCTGAAAAACTCAGACCAGCCCTTCTGGCACCAACAACCATGCCACGTTCAAAGGCCTCAAATCACCTTTCGTCCCCATACTGATGCTCGGTTTGAACTGCAGGAGATTGTCTTGACCATGTCTACATGCCTAAATGCACTGAGTTGCCGCCATGTGATTGGCTGATTAGAAATTAAGTGTTAACGAGCAGTTGGACAGGTGTACCTAATAAAGTGGCCGGTGAGTGTAGTTCCACAATCCTGCTGTGTCATCTGTCATGTGATCTGATCAACCAATGGCGTCATTGCTAGATGTGTCCGGCGGGGTCCTCTTCATTGTTGTAGTCAGGGTAAGTGGGGTTCGTGGGCAGAGGTTGCGGGCTACTAGTATTTAACAGCACAGGTGGGGGCTCCCATATATGCACAGTACAGGTCTCAGCACACCCTACAAGCACTCAGCTTTCTTAGGCTCCTGATAATCCTAAGGTGACAGGAGTCACTGAACCCTTTATACTGCGGGTCCTGGTCCAGTGTCAGCGTGTGTTTGGGGACAATTAAATGGAGCAGGTGAGGTGTGAGCAGTGAATATTCTAATATATATGTAAGTCACTGGAGGGCTCTGGGTATAGTCCATAAACCATGCGGCGGCTATACTGGGGGATGGGACAACAGAGGGACATAGGAACGTCCCTTTATCTACATAGTGCTGGTGCCTCCTCCCGGCAGCCCGCTGTTTGTAGGGTTAATTCCCCGGACCTGGCCGCTCTCCATGATAACGGCATCTATCACAGATTTCCTGTAAATATGATCTATTGATCTGATGTGACAGGGGAGACCAGCGCTCAATAACCTGCGGAGACGGCGTTGCTGGTGATTGCTCGCATCTTGTTTCACCAGACTCGGAGGGAAGAATCCGGATCATCTACAGATAAAGAGACCGCAAAGCCACCGCAGATTCACCGCCATCAGCAGGGCTCTGCTTCCTTCCACGTGGTTATCTCCGTACTATAATGGCGGCCATATTGGCGGTTACCCAGCTTTCCTAGAAGAAGACAGCTGAGGAGGCTCCGGGGCGGCACCGATGGGGTTACTCTGCTTTCCTAGTTCTGGCCGCAGCGTTTATCTGTGAGGGTCTCATAAAGTTACGTAAATATTTAATGGCTCCATAATGGGCTCTTAGTGTCCATGTAACCTACAGCGTCCTCTGGTGGGGGAGGGGCTGAGAATGAGGCGAAGCTTATTCTCTGCACCGGATCTGATAGCAATGGGGGAAGGGGAGGTACCACACAATGGCGGTCCGAGAAATGAACGGGAGAGTAATGACCAGCATCTGGTATAAAAAGAGCTGCCGCAATACATATAACTAGCAATTCAGCGTCCTGCTACAGTCTTCACTGCCTGGGATGAAATGGCTGATAACAGAGAGTAATAGATTGTACCCCCCCAGTACAGTCTCCTCTCCCTGGGATGAAATGGCTGATAACAGAGAGCAGTAGAATGCAGTCCTGTGATGAATAGGGTTGGCAGTAGGCAGGTCAGAGCAGTGATGACGGCTCCCGCTGTCCACCGATATTCCGTGTTCTCTAATTGGGTTGGAGCTCGGAATGTAAATCTCCGGTAGCTGAGAGACTTCCGAGTTTCCGCCTCAGCTCCTCGTCAGCAGATCCTGGCAACGTCAAAGATGCAAGTACATGCCAACGCATGGCACAGCTGTGTGATGTGTGTGACGCCAGGCGGGCACTTGTGCTCGCCTGTTTCTGACAACCACTATGCCAGCATCTGCAACTATGTATCGACTATGTATAACAATGTGGCTGTCTCGGTGACAATGTGGCTGTCTCGGTGACAATGTGGCTGTCTCGGTGACAATGTGGCTGTCTCGGTGATGGTGGCTGTCTTTGTGACAATGTGGCTGTCTCGGTGACACTGTGACTGTCTCGATCTCTCCCAGCAGAAGCCTCTGTCTTGCCCTGTTAGTTTGGTACAGTGTATCAGTGCAGTGATGATGTATGGTCCATTCATTTGCAGAACACAGGTTCCGGTCCAGCAGCGCCTCCCCAGCTGCAGTACGGATGTAGTGAGAACTCCAACCGGCACTGAGTAGCGATGGCGGCTGTCACATGACTCCAGCTGTGACCGTGGTCCAAATTGCATGATCCAAAAGACACAATAGATTGTTGGTACTTTGTATGTCGCCCTATTGTACCCCTAGTGTCGATCCCAGTGAGCTGGAATCTGATTGGAGGAGGCCATTGCTTGTATACTCGGGACTGTATATTGCAGAATCTCCCTTTTTACAAATGGCTGATAACAGAGACTAATAACGGGTCTTATTTGTGCCGCCCTGCCTGTGTCCGTATTATATAGAGACCACAGTTACCCGCATCCGTACTCCTGCTCCAGGTTGGCAAAATTCTCTAGTAATAAATACTCTGCTTGCTGTCAGTGAAAAGCAACTACTGGTTATGTACATCCAGAGACAGAACACCCCTTCTGACCCAGTGCTGCTGACACGAAATGTGTCACCCCCACCCCCTCCATATAATACATGAGCGGCCGCCTGCATTATCCATGAGATGTTGTCCTCCGTTGCAGATGATTTCACTCATGTGAACTACAAGCTTAATGGCGAATATCCGCCGCAGCAGAATCACATTAGACGGATCACATTACCCAGTGTGGCCCCAGGACAGCGAGATAATGCCGCAGCCCGGCGCCGATTACATCCTGCACTTCCAGAACATGGATCCTGCAATCATCTGTCTCAGAATGCAACAGTCCTCTCCTAGGGAGGAGGAGGGGAGAGGTGATGGCACCACTGCTCTCTAGTGATGGATAGGCTGTACTCTCAGTGATGGCACCACTGCTCTCTAGTGATGGATAGGCTGTACTCTCAGTGATGGCACCGCTGCTCTCTAGTGATGGATAGGCTGTACTCTCAGTGATGGCACCGCTGCTCTCTAGTGATGGATAGGCTGTATTCTCAGTGATGGCACCGCTGCTCTCTAGTGATGGATAGGCTGTATTCTCAGTGATGGCAGCGCTGATCTCCAGTGATAGACCTTCCCTTACTCTCAGGTTATGGTCTGGTGTCCTTGTCTGAGCTTTTCCCGCTGACATCTCTGGGCGGTTATTCTGGAAATATTTGTGGTCTTATAAATATTTATTGAGTTGTAGTTTTGGAATAAGTTTCCCGGGATTGTCTTACTTCCGGGTGGTTGTTGTATTTGCTTCTGGTGTGTGCGTTACAGCATTGTCCTGTATATATTAGGGCAGGGGGCTCCTTTGTCATATGTGGGGTCTTCATGCTCTGCATGGTAATGAGCAGCTGGCGCTGTTGGGCCGCACTCCTGTGATGGGTGATTGTACCCGAGCTGCGCCCTTTCTCCTCAGTAACAAGCCCCCTCTGTGCTCTCAGCGCCTGATTGCAAATACTGAAGAGGACTCCCTTTTCTGTCACAGTCATATAAACTAAATCCAAATGTCCTGGACCTGGGGGTGAATATATAGAGCACCCCCATATGGCCGTGTCCTGTGATATCTGCACCTCCTGTATCTGTAGCCTGCACCCCCATATCATCCCTGTCCTGTGCAATCTGCACCTCCTATATCTGTGTAGCCTGCACCTCCATATCGCTCCTGTATCTGTTACCTGCACCCCCATATCATCCCTGTCCTGTGCAATCTGCACCTCTTGTATCTGTGTAGCCTGCACCCCCATATTGCTCCTGTATCTGTAGCCTGCACCCCCATATCATCCCTGTCCTGTAGTATCTGCACCTCCTATATCTGTGTAGCGTGCACCCCCATATCGCTCCTGTATCTGTTACCTGCACCTCCATATCGCCCCTGTATCTGTAGCCTGCACCCCCATATCGCCCCCGGTCCTGCGCTATCAGCACCTCCTGTATCTGTTACATTGTGCAGTATGAATAAAATGCGATTGCTGCAGTGTGGACTGACACAGGGGGCGCAGTCAGTCCCATCATTATTGTGAGATCACTGCACAGAATATTAAGTCTGACCCTTGCGGTGACCCCGGGAGCCGCAGAGCATTTCGCCAGCAGTCGGTGATTTGTATGAGTTTGGTGAGTGGGAATTGGGCATCAGTCAGGACCGGACACAATGAGATCCTGTCCTGGTCACTGCACACGTCACATACGTGATGGACGGCCGAGCTGTCCTCGTACAACCCGCCCCGCACTCTGCTTTTCCAGGATTCTGAATGTCCTCATCCTGCAGAAATCCAAAGAGAATTATGAAGCCACTCCAGGCTAATCTAGAAGGTTTGTTACAGTGTATCAGTTCAGGTAGTAGCACAAGACAGACTCTGGATGTTATTGGAGCAGATCTTCATCTGTTCTGCGGTATTTTTACCATTCACTGACAGGAAGCAGAAGTCCTATGTGAAGAGTGAGTGACATCCTGAGCCTCCTTTCTCTGTATCCTTGGTCCTCGTTACTAATTGGAGAAGATGAAGCTAAAAGTGCAATGAAGACGGAGATCATTAACCCTTGGCTTATATTGATCATTGAGCTTAGGGGCTCCAGGGTCAGCGCAGGTCGTTGCATTAGATGTCACCTTGCGCTGCCCCTTCCTGGCGGCCCCTCCCCAGGTTGTGAAGATATTGGTGGTAGTAGTAGTGTAGACTGTTATGATATTGGTGGTAGTAGTAGTGGAGGTTGTGATGATATTGGTGGTAGTAGTAGTGGACGCTGTGATGACATTGGTGGTAGTAGTGGAGTCTGTGATGATATTGGTGGTAGTAGTGGAGGCTGTGATGATATTGGTGGGAGTAGTGGAGGCTGTGATGATATTGGTGGTAGTAGTAGTGGAGGCTGTGTGAGGCTTGTGAAAGTGAAATTGGGTGTGGTAGTAGGATGCCTGTGATGATATTGTGGTAGTCGTGGACGCTGTAATGGAATACTTGGTGGTATCCTAGTGGGTGCTGTGATGATATTGGTGGTATTAGTTGGCCGGCAGTTGAATCCTCTTGGTGTAGTAGTGGACCGCGTGGAATGAATATTGGACACTCAGGTAAGTATTGGACGCCCCTGTGATGATAGTGGTGGTATTTATTGGGCGGTTGGTACATGATTTGGTGGTAAGTATTAGGCGGGCTTGAATTTTTTGGTGTTATTAGTGGAGGTTTGTAATGATATGGTGGTGGTATTGAGCCTGTATATATTGTTGGAGTAGTGGAGGCTGTGATTGCTATAATTGGTAGGTAGTCAGTGGAGGTTTTGTAT